>WNWK01007671.1:0-91649 GCA_009830355.1 Cherax destructor | reverse complement strand
AAAAATCAAAGCCCAAATTAGAAAAAAAAAAAAAAAAAAAAAAAGGGGTAATACTACTGGACATGAGGCTTATAACCAGTATTTTTCCCCATCGCTCTTAAGAACGTCACTACAGCACAACCCCAAAAAGGACAAACATCCACTCAAAGCTCCAAGTCCAACATTGACCTTCCTGACATTGCAGCAGATGAGGAACAAACCCAAAAAAGGGGATGCGTGGTTATAAAGCCGCTATGTCATTTCCACAGGCTCAATAGGGGCCCCCGTTTAAGGCCAAAACTTTTTAAAACAAGTGCTTGGCCCCCTTTTGGGGGGTTCGAAGGCTGTTGTCTGAACTAATCAAATTTTTAAATTGTGCCTGGCTGGCGTGCCCCAGGCCTTTGACCCCCTCTTCGGCGCCTAAAGCCCTCGGGAAAAAGGATGGGGGAAACCGGCGGGGCTTTCCCCCTTCCGACGTCAAAAAGGAAGCAGTAAAAGGGGTGGGGCACCACAATGTTAAAACCAATAGCCCCTTTTGGGGTTGGAAAACCCCCCCCCCTTAAAAAAACCCCCGGGAATTTGTTCCCCCCCAAAGACCATGAAAGAAAGGGTTTAAATTTTTAACCCTTTTTAAAGTGGACAGGGTTGCCTTTTTTTATAAATTTGGACAACCTCAGTGGCTCAGCGGGAAAAAGGTTTCATGCCAGTCCCATCATCAATTGGAGACTTTTGCCCCCCAGTAAAAACCCCCTGGGGCCCCTTTTACCCTACAAAAGTCTGGCCCTGCCCATCTGTAAAATACCGGGGCCGCGGGGAAAACCCGGGGAAAAAAAAAAAAAAAAAGGTCTAAAGCTGTAGAATATATTATTTAAAAAGGGGGGCCTTTTTTGATTTTTGCCCTCTGTTTCGTGGCCCCCCCTCCTCTTTCCCCCAATTAAAATGTAATATTTTTTTTTTGGGGTGTGGAAAAACTAATATGGTCCCCAGGTCTTAAGCCCAAAACGAAGGGCTGGACCACAAAACAAAATCAACATACCCCGAAGCCTTCTCGTGGATGAGCCAAAAAAAGGGGCCCCCCTCTCACCCAAACAATCTCCCCCCAAAAATCCCCCCACGGATCAATCCCGGAAGAATGGAACGATGGGACTATCGCATGTGGGCGGGGACACCAACCCCCTCCAGTGTCGGGCGACGGGGGGGGCTTTGATAACAGGGGGGAGAAAGATCGGCAATCGGGGCCTAAAACGTATCAATTTTTTCCCCGTGGGATCAAACCCCGGGGCAAAGGGAAAAAAAAACCCACCTTTTTTAAAGCTGGGTTAGCTCACTACACCACCACCAAAAAAGGGGCCCCCTCATGCCAGGGGTGAGTTTTTTTGCATTTTTCAGGGCAAACACAACAATTTCTAAAATGTATCTCTCATACCCCTTTTTCTGATATGCCATCTTTTTATAACAATTATCTTTTAAAAATTTTTAAAATTAAAAAATATCCCATTGGTAAAAAAAAAATTAAAAAAATGGGGGGGTGGGAAGTGGAATATTAAATGGCCGGAAAAATAAAAAATTTTCCCTTTTTTAAATTTTTTTCAGTTTACAAGAATTTAATAATAATCAAACACAATGAAATATATTTTTTCGTTAGGGTCAGAATTATTTTTGCAAAATTATTTCACACACAAATTTTCGCTTGCCTTATTCGGCAAGAAGAGCGTTGCTATTTAAGCCAAAAACGCAAGTTTTCCTCTTCAGCATACACGTGTCGTGCCGAATTTTTGCGAAAATTTGTGTATGCAAATTTTTTCAAAAAAACCCTTCTGAACCTAACCCGGGAAAATATTTTCATTGTGTTTTTTTATTATTAAATTATTTAAAATTATCTGCAACATATTTAATTAGATTGGGCTAAATTTAATTGGGCCCAATTATCTTTGTAGTTTTTTTTTTGAGTTCCAAAAATTTTTCTGAATATATTATAGCAATGATCAACATACTATGTTTTTATTCTTTAAGGAATGGCCTGATTAAAGGAGTATTTTTAGTTTCTCAATATTTTGAATGCCTCCTCTATTTTAGTAATTTCAATATGTTTCTGAAAAAAATTCTCATAAAATCATCACAGGGGGGGATCTCTCATGTCAAGGGGGTCTATTTTGGGAAGAGATTTGGGAGTTTGGAATTTCACTTTTTTTCACAATGCATTGTTCTGCATACACTTATTTGTAATATAATATACACCCCAGGGACTAAATAACTTGGTATATAAAAATTTTTTCTAATTACTAATATGAAGTCTTTGATTTCATGTCTCTTGATTTCTACAAGAATTCAGATTTTTATACATAATGAAGCTGAAATCACAGTTTTTGAAGGATTTTTTTCTAGAGTTCCACCGTAAAGCACAAAGTTTTGAATGCAGCTAAATTTTAATATAATACCAGACTATACTGTCACCATGACTCGCTATACACAACTAACACCATTTACATTAATCTATAAACACTATGTACTAGAATAAACTATAATCACTACAATCTACTCAAAACTATTATCACTGTACACTAAAAGAAACCATCACTAACACCCACTAAGCTATCGTGATACACACTGAACTACCACCACAATACACCAGAAAAAACTATCAGCACTAAACACTAGACTAAACTGTCACCACCATCACACACTCGACTGAAGTATCACTATTATTCTCTTGACAAAATTATTACCAACGAACCACTAAACTACATTTACTAGATACTTCATAAAATTATCAACACTTTACTTAAAATATTAAATTAGCTCTAGCCAGATGCCTTTTCATTAAATTAATGTGTAAGAAATAAACTTGCATCTTCGGGTTAAGAAACTTAAATTTGTTATATATGTCAAAATTCAGTATGTTATCAAGTAACACGTGAATATTTTTTAAGTTTTTTTATTCATAATCCGTGTTAAATTATCTATAAATATTTATGATTTTCTAATAATTTGTGTTGGTAAGTACCTTGCAGAAGCAAGTCTGCCAGAATTAGAAGGTTGCCATATCTAAGGGGATGAAATAACACTGGCCAAATTGCCACTTGCACAGTCCAATATATTTCATAGAAAATAATACCCGTATTTTCACAGTTTCATTTATAAGAAAACAAACTAAATCTTTCTCTAAATGCTATTCACAATTTTTTTTCTAAAATTTGAAGCCGGTTTTAAGAGAACGTGCAGTTATTTCACGCAGTTTTCAAATTCAGAATTAGACACCCCAATAACACTCCTAACTTTTTGAGTAAAATGAATCAACACTAAATGTTTCAAATTACTCAGTTGAGATGTTGCCCAGTTATTTCATGGAAACCAATAATTTCGTTTTAAATGATAAATTTGCACCAATATAGTTTAAATGTACAAAGGATCATCCACTTTAAAGATTCAAACTGCTTAAAAGGGTCATTCATAAGACATTTTCAAAATATATACCACGTTATTTTATAAATGAAATTGGAGAATTTCACCTACGCACTCCATTATAATAAGTGGTTATAATAATTATGGTAGAATTACCGACAAAATAGGTTAATGGACGCAGATGCAACAAATGTGATAATTTACTGTGGCATCGCTTGGGTCATGTAAGTTGCATCAGTGTCTATTTACCTAAAAACCCGAGCCGCCTTCTGAGATGTATATTGCAATGTTGAAAGGTTGAAACTAAACAAGAGTATTTCTCAAGTCATTGAACAGCAGAAACCAAAATCACATTTGGGTCTATTAAATTGAGCAAAGGACACCTGTATTTGCCTGTAGATGCATAAACTATTCCCCAGTTGTAGTACGCCAGTTTTTTTTTTTTTAAATTTAAAGCCGATCGAATAAAGCATTCTAAGGTTATTAACCAATACTTTGGTTTATAACTTTAGAAGAAGAACGATTTGATTAATTACCACTCAAAGATTCCTACCCTTATAGTTGATACTTCTGAAGGAAGAACCTTCATTCTTATAGAGTGTCCCATACAAAACATTTAATGTTTATATTAACGTCCCGTAGGTCGGTTTTAGCGCACTCAGATCACACATTGAGTGTCCGTGGTTCGATCGCCGGTACGGGTGGAAACATTGGACGTGTTTTCTTACAACTGCTGCCCCTTTTCATCTAGCAGTAGTAGGTACCTGGTTGTTAAGCGACTGGTGAGGGTCGCATTCTGGGAACAAGATTAACCTAAGTTGCCCGAAATGCTTCGCATAACCAGCGGCTTTCTCTACAGTATGTCATTAATGACAACTAGGTCTATATAAGTTGTATCACATACTTGTAGAAATACAAATTTATTTATTTAAATAGCTGTGGGAGTAGGTAGAGTCGGCACTAAAAATAATGAAGTTTACGCTGTTATGAATATTTCGATAATTTTCTAGAACAATACAACTTATTCTCTGTCAAAAACAAACCAGTGATATATTTAAATTGCTTAAAAACTTACGAGCCTACGAAATATTTGAAGAAAGAATTTCTGAACAATGAAGCCTGGTCACAGACAGAGCCGCGGGGGCGTTGACCCCCGAAACCCTCTTTGGGTATACTCCAGGTATGTATTAGATCAGGTATGTATTAGATCAGGTATGTATTAGATCATGAACGAGAGTTAGTCACGTGAAGATGAATACGGATGATGGGAACATACTATTACGAACCTGTTAAACGACGTATGCATAAAGTATCAATTCGTAAAGTGTTTACATATGGAAGCAGATGTTGACCAATCAGTGGACAGGATAGTATTATAACATGTACACATCTCTATCAAGAAGAGATCAGATTTATTTTTAAATTGTTTCATAATTATTTTGAGCACTAGCACTGTTTAATGAAATGTTTTCTCACCAGCTACCTGCATTTACTAGGTCATAATTCAGATTATCAATCAAGTGCAGAATAATCCGGATGTTGGGAATATTATTTTACCAAACAATTTGTTATCGGGATACATATCAAGCGTAATAAAAAATTCCAGTGTCAGCTATTTGCATGAAGTATGAATTTGTTAACTGTTTACCTTTGGAAGCAGATGTTGATCAACTATCAGTGAGCAGGATAATAATGTAATCATTTCGCCGCCTGGCAATCGCACTGAGTGGTTCTCTTGTTGCTGACACCTGGTGGCCAACGAGAGTTACTGATTTTCAGCAAGATGGCTACTGGAGGAAGGAGGAGGATCAACACCGTGTGTGTTGAAGTGTTGCGAGGAGCTGTGTACCGGATAATGTTTTGTTGCCTGCGATTATCCGTGATGGTTATGGCATTGGAATTGAGGAATTACGAGGCATAGCGCTGAATGGGGCGCACAGAATTTTCATCAAGTTTGCTACGACAGCGGCATATGAGAGGATTGTGGACAGCTTCCAGGACAAACCGATGGTGATCAACGCTGGCCTGGAGGTACGCTTGAGAGATGTATCAAGATATTATACCTATATTCGAGTCTGAAACGTGCCATTTGAAGTTTTGGATGGGATATTCGAGCAGCGTTTCAACAATTTGGAGTGGTGCATACGGCTGTGATGGGCAAATGGACAGACGGAATTTACGCAGGATTACAGGAAGGGTCATATTCCCTCAAAATGACTCTCCGACGGCCTATACCTTCGTATGTTGTCCTTGATGATTTTAGGACTCAAGTCTACGTCACATACGCTGGTCAACAACGAACCTGCAGACTATGTGGGGCGTATGATCATGTTGCAGCTGCTTGTGGGAGGACAGACCGTCGTCAGGAAGAACGAATGGATGACAAGGTGGTTGACAGGACAGAGAGTGTGGGCAGTACCACCAAGTGTGGCACAGAGTAAGCGGTGGAGTGATGAGTGGACGAGACAGGTGTCACCACCCAAGTGTGGAGACACTGCCTGAAGGCTCAGGTGTGAGACACTGCCTGAAGGCTCAGGTGTGAGACACTGCCTGAAGGCTCAGGTGTGAGACACTGCCTGAAGGCTCAGGTGTGAGACACTGCCTGAAGGCTCAGGTGTGAGACACTGCCTGAAGGCTCAGGTGTGAGACACTGCCTGAAGGCTCAGGTGTGAGACACTGCCTGAAGGCTCAGGTGCAGAAAAGCCGGAGGGGAAATGCTTCTGTGGATGGGGAGTTTTGCAGGGGACTTGCCCCATATTTTGCAAGATGCCCTCAGAGATTTTCTTGGCACACCTGGAGAAGAGTCCCTTTAGAGCCTGGAGTTGGGCATGTGGAGTCTGCCTGGGGAGGGTGGGATTACATCACATGCCGGGAATCTAACCTGGTGGTGCAGGATGTGGTGGCTGTGGTTCATAGGCAGGACGAACAGTTGGAAAATGTGGCTATGGATTACAGTGGTGATTCACGTAAAAGGTCTGTGGGTGGGTCCGATGAGGACGTGATCACACCCGCGCAGAAAGTTTGTACAAAGTCATGGGTAGATGCTGCCCGCAAGGGTAAGGGTGGGGTGTCAGGAAGAGAAGGGCTTAAACGTGGTCAGGGTGTGAAGGCGAAGGAAGGAGGAGCGCCAAAAGTCCAGAGGTATCGAGGAAAACCCCCTATGTTGTCTTCAGAAGTCTCACTATAAATGTTAACGGCCTTCGGGCCGAGGTGAAACGACGTTGGCTTGAGGTGACTATGCGACGTTTTCAGGTAGATATTTGTTTTATACAAGAACATAATTTCAGGTGTGCGAGGGAATTGTGTTTGAATGGGTACAGAGTGTATGCAGGTGATTCAGGGAAATTAAAGGGAGGGGCTGCTGTGGTCATGCGCGAGGTCAGTCCTTTTAAGTTATTAGCGTGGGAGACGGGTGAGGAGGGTAGGGTGGTGAGGGTGGACGGGGTGTGGGGTGACGTGCGCGTGAGTTTTATAAGTGTGTATATGCCGGCGGATCTCTGTAGGAGTACTAAGGAACGTTTCGTAAAGGATGTTTTGCTGTATCATTTGAGAGGACTGCCTGAGATAACCATTATAGGAGGAGACTGGAACTGTGTTATCTGGGGTAAGGATGTAGAGCTCAGGGGAGCAGGCTGTGTCCTGTGAGTGCTGAGGGAGGTATTAGGAGCAGCCGGGATGATGGATGTAGTTAGAGGAGGAGGATGGTGTGTGGAGCACACTTTCGTGAGGCGGGGATATCAGGCGTGCCTTGATAGGATTTATGTAACTAAGGAGATACAGGTTGGTAGGGTAGAAGCTATGGACGTGGGATATTCTGATCATAGGGGTGTGTTGGCAGATATTAGCTGGGAAGGAATGATTAAAAGGTATGACAGCTACTGGAAATTGAATATAAGTTTACTGCAGGGAGTTGGTGAAGAAGAAAGTTTTGCTGCATGGTGGCAGGGGCAATGGGAGAGGGTCAGAATGCAGGAGACTTCTGAGTTGGTGGGAAATGTGGGCAAAGCCGTGTATTAGGAAGTATTATACAAAAATGGGCAGGGAAGAGAATTGGGGAAATTCGGATTACAGAGGTACTTGGAGGGTCAACTGGAGGATTGTTACAAAAGGGGCGAATTCTAGGATGGATGAGATGGGTATTCTGAAAGAGCGTCTGAGAGAACTGCAGAATGAGTGATTTAATGCGACACGCGTGAGAGGAGGACTAGAGGAGGTCTTGTGGGGAGACAGGCCATCGGCCTGTGTTCTCCGTCAGTTTAAAAGAGGCAGAGGACACAACTATGATGATGTTGGAGGTCTGTCGGGAGTTGGGAGGGTATAGGGAAGGACAATTGCTCCGACTACTGAGGGAATAAGTAACTATGCAGATCACTGGGTAAGAGTACTTGCAGGAGGAAGAGGAGGGGAGAGGGACAGGACAGTAGTAGGGGAGGATTAGGTCTATTGTTAGTAAGGACGACAGGAAAGAAATGGAGGAGAGATTAGTGAGGAAGAGGTATGGGAGGCAGTGCAGGGTTTGAGCAAAGGGAAGGCACCTGGATTGGATGGTCTCCCTAATGATTTCTATGTTCATAATTGGGAGCCCTAAGGGATTGTTTAGTTAAAGTATTCAATTGTATGAAGAATGGGAGGGTATTGGGTAGCATGCAGAACACTGGGGTTATAGTTTTGGTGAAGAAAAAAGAGGAATGTAGGACGATGAAGGATTATAGATTTATAACATTAATGTGTGCGGATTATAAGATCTTCGCAAAGGTACTAGGTAATAGGCTTAAGAAAGTGGTGGGAATGGTCTTACATAAGGGACAATGTGGAATCCCAGGTAGAAGCATGGGTGTGGGTCATGGTCAAATTAGGGATTTTATTGAGAGTGGTGAAGGAGGGGGGGTGTTGAGTATCGATTGGAGTGCGGCTTATGATAGTGTTGACAGGAGTATGTTGTATGATATCATGAGGAGGCAGGGTTTTGGGAATGAATTAGTAGGGTGGGTAGAGACTCTGTATGCGAGAGCCAAGGTTAGGATACAGATAAATGGTAAGAATGGAATGGAGGTGCCTATGGATAAGGGTTTAAGACAGGGCTGCCCCTTGTCCCAGGTATTGTTTGCTTGCATGCAAGACCCCTTTTATCGTTTAGTTTCAGGAGGAAAGGGCTGAGGGATGGAAGGGGATGTAGGGATTGTTGGATATGTGGATGATACTACTGTACTAGTGCGGATGTAGAGGAGTTAGTGAATGTGGGGCGTTTTGTAGAGATTTTTGGGAAGGCTACTGGAATGAAAGTAAACTATGCGAAATCTAAATTGTTGGAGGTAGGTAGGTGGGTAGGGGGGAAGCTTGGTGAGGAGAGGGGGTGGGCAATAGTGGAACAGGTGAAGATTTGTGGGGTGGTGTACCGGGCAGACCCGGTGGAGGCCCGGGCGGTTAATGCAGAGGTGGTAGTAAGGGAGGCTATTAAGCGTATGGGTGGATGGCAGCCTGGGGACGTCACATTGCATCAGAGGGTGGTGATCGTTAATTCATTAGTGTTTAGTAAACTGTGGCATGTGGCGGCGGTGTTCCCCATTAGTTTTGAGGATGTGAAGGAATTGCAGAGAAGGGCATTACGTTATATATGGGGTTATGGGAGGGCATGGTTAAGTAAGGAAGTGGTAATGACGAGGGTACGTCAAGGAGGTTTGGGGCTCATCCCGTTAGCAAGGCGTCTGCAGTGTGTTTACATTAAGCATAGATACCTCAGGGTGGGTGGGGTGCGTGGGAGGAGAGTGGGATTGGTTATGGAAGATGTCAGAAGGTGGTGGAAGGGAATGATCTGAGGAGTGTGAAGGAATGTTGAGGCGAATCATGGTAGTTAAGGAGCCGAAGAGGATCACTGCGAGTCTCCTGGGCAGGGGAGGGGTGCATGGGGAGGTGCTGCATGGGGCAGCGATATACCCTGTGTATGATTGGATGGGTATATGGAAGGGATTAAGAAAGTTGTGGCTCAAACCCAGAGTACGTGAATTTGTGTATAGGTTTTTAATGGGGATCGTTGCATCGAAGGCAATTTTGTTCCGTATGGGGATAGGGGAGGGAGGGCTGTGTGATAGATGCGGGGAGGAGGATACAGCATATCATGCGGTGTATTTTTGTCCTTTATTGAAAGTTGTGCGTGAATGGTTTGGGAAGGTGTTACGCAGGGTGGGGGAGAGGGCTTTCAACATTACGGGCCTTGAGCTTTGATGTGGGAGGGTGGGAGGGGAGGTGAGATGGGCGGTCTTGTACCTAGTGGCAGACTACTTGTATGTGTCATGGGGAATGAGGGGGTGTCGGAGATGTAGAGTCAAGGCTTTGGCTGCTGTGTTTTATAGGACAAAATGTAGAAATAGGGATCTTTATGGTCGGAGGTGGGATTCAGCTTTTCTGTGGGTTATAGGGAGTTGGCGGTGGGTAGTTTACTAGAGCTGTGAGGAGGGTTTAAAAGGACTGGCCGGCACAGGGAGAGGGGTATACATGGTGGGGAAGGACGTATGAATTGAAGGGAGTGGTGGGTGACGGTGGACTCAGCGGGCATATGACACATGACTGGAATGTGCGATGTGTGTGGTATGACGGGTGGGAGGGAACCCCTATGGAGTAAAGGTGTCAGGGGTAACCATAGTGGCTTTTCCTCATAACCTACTGGACTGGTAATGTATAGTTATAGGTGTAGAAAGTTCCCTTTAAGCTGTGCTTATATAGGGTTCCCCTTTTTTTTTTTTTTTTTTTTTCACATACTTGGGTATGAACCGTTTTCCAACATGTTGTATGTAACTTAAAGTTTCCTGAGATGGGTTTTCATGTTCCATTTTGTGCCTTACTGTTGTGGAAGGCAGTTTTGGGTAGATTTTTGTGTTGTAAACTGTCTACCTTTGTTAATTGTGTTTGTGTAAATATTAATTTGCTTATTGTGCAGGATGATCTATCCTTATATACATAATCTACTTTTTTGGAATGACATCATTCCTTTATCTGTGTTTTTATATTGTATAAAAAAGTTTTCAGTTTTGGAGATGAGTCATATGTTCTGTGCTATTACGTTATTATACACTGGTGAATATGTATGTTTTTGCTTACTGTGTAACTTAATTATTGATGTTAATGATCAACAGTGTGTGTAGTTTTGTAGGGGTGGCGCTGTTAGTATAATTATTATATTGTTACAATTGATGTGTTTATATTGTCTTCTAATGTTGTAATGTAATAAAGTTTCATTGGGTCGTTGTCTGTACTTTACACACGTGTGAATAATAAGCACTTGGGGGATGACTATATTTAGTATATTTTGTTATACTGTCATTTACGTCATTTAGTGGCTGTTTGTGATTTATGTCCTTCGGGATTATATACATATGGTTATTATTTTTCCTGTTCATGGATGGTAAGCATTGAGTGATAAGTTTTTCTGGGTTTCTGCATTGTTTTTATGATTTGTATGTTTTCTTAAGAAGGGAAAATTTTGTTAACCTTTGTTGTTGTTTTGCCAAGCACAGTTAGTGCTTATATTTTAAGTTATCACTCTGTCTTCTGTCTCTGTATTGTCATGTGTTTTGTAATTGTTTTTTTCAATAAAAAAAAAAAAAAAAAATAATGTAACATGTGTTAGATTATTACCCATGTTTCCCCACAAGCACTTACCAGTAAAACTAAAATACTTATCCAGTAAATCTCAAATAAATCTTGTCGCAAATATCACCTTCAACAGAAGAAAGCTGATATAAATACCCGAGATAATCTCAACAATTACCCTTGTTACAAAGAAGGTATTTAATACCGGCATAAATATAGAGAAATGCTGATTCAACGTTTGGCTGCATAATTATGGAAATGATTTCCCCACTAAGGGCTTAATCAATCCAGTAGAAAGAAATATAAACACAGAGATAAACAGTAACATCGAGTTCAGTTTAGTGTAAGCAGAGACCAATGATTAATAACGTCACCAGACGGTAGTGTCCTGACCACCCTAAAATAAACTTCATATATCTCGAATTCTGTTTTGAGTAACAGTGAATTTTATATATCACTTTAGCATGAATGGAGAATTTTTATGCATATGTGTGTGAACAAAACCTATTATAAGGGCTGAATCGACTGTATAAATGCTCACTGAAGCAAATGACAACAAAACTGACAGGTATTAACTACTGCAACGCAAAATGAAATGTTTGGAGGAAAACATGACGTATCTAGCAGAGGGTAAGTCAGGTTCCAAGGTATTGTGCATCATGAGAAATTAAGTTGCCAGGGTTCATGAAAATGAACGTTTGGGAAGCTATATGTAAAAGCTTCCAGGATATCCGCTTTTCATTCACTAAACATATAAATGATATATTAAAGAATATATCAGTATTTCAATATTTATGTGTTGCAATGTTTCTAGAATTTCTTTAGACAAACATTAAAGGTGTTGTTTCATCTGCCATCATTTAACACACTCATCCACATAACCCGAAATTCACCCCACCACCTATCCATCACCCAACACCCATTCACCAACCATTTCAATCATCCACACCAACCATCCATTATCCAACCCCAAGCAACCTAACATCCACCTTCCATTCATCATTCAACCACCGCAAAGTCATCACCCTCCCATCACCTACTACTTATTACCTACCACTCATCACATATTACCCACTATTCATTTCACATTCACCACCCATCCATATAACGCAGACCGCCCACAAACCACCCATCGCTCATCCATTACGCATCAGCCACCTAATAACCAACACCATGAACATATCCACCACGCATCCATCACTGTGATGTACGCCACTGTACCATAACCAAATCCAAATTTCAGTTTACGATTCATATACACATTTTTGTAAATGTCAGTAAGCAGTGGCACGATGAAGGGGATGGTCAATGACTGCTCTTTAAAGAAAATGTGACAATTTCTTTAATTTATACTTTAACGTAAATAACTATGTTTCATATTTATCGTACGCTTTACTTATATGCATTTAGTGTTTAGAATATAAATATTTATCACTGGCACCAAGGTTTTGTGCAGCTGGTGAGAGTGTGGGGTGAGTGCCTGGCTGTCATCACCCTCAGTGCCACTCAGCATGAAGGAGCCTGACAGACGTCACTGGACACACACATACACTAGCTCATGCTCCCTCCTGTCTTCTCATTTCCCACACAAACTCCTCTCTGTATATCAGTTTTCATATTAATAATCAGATAAGTTTCCTTTTTAATAAACTAATATTTTCCTTGAAATTCTTTTAAAAACTATTAATATCTTTGAGATTATAATGTCATTACTCATTACTTGGTAGGTTGTGGGTAATTTATCTCCCAAACTATGTTTAAATAAACGTAGAACAATTACCTAAATATCAATAATGAGGATACTTAGCTTTGTTGCTGTCTCTGCTCAATCGCAGCCTCCGACGATAGACACCTCCGATGTGAGACAGTTGTTCTACGACCACATGGCTGTAGGGGACAAGTAAGTATGAGTATAATTACCCCTAGGGGGTTTTGTGTCAGTATTTCATTGAATAACTGAATACTGACGAAGGCCTTATACTCACTTGTATTGGGCTCAAAAGCCCACACCTAACTGCCGACTATAGGATGATTTTGAACCCCTTGTGACACAAGAACTGCGCAGTCCCCTGCATAACAAGTAAATTCAAAACCTACCTTGCTCTTGTAGCGTGAGCTATGGTGTTGACTGCACCTATCGACAGGTATCCGGTGACTTGATTGAAGAATAGTGTCTTTAAGAATGTCACACGTCCTTCATTCAAACAGGAATTTTGTAATACTCGCACTGTTACTTTAAGTTCTTCAATACTAGTTTATTTTTCATCTCACAATGTCATAAGAAGTTGCACCCACTTTTTTTTATTTTTATTAAAATGGAGATTGACAGAGGTCGAGGGCACACTGTAAAGGTTCCTTTGTTGCAAGGTCAGCACGCGAGTAACGCTCCTCAGTTCGTGGTTAATATCAATCTGACCCGCAGCGCCCTCCGCTGGCCCCAGCTTGCAATGGCTTCTTCCGACACAGAAGTGTCGATCAAGCATGTTTCCTTTGCTTGCCAAACTTCAACAGGAAGCAATGCAGAATGCTTAATTTCTTGTTGTCTGGGCATAGATAACAATTCATGCTAGCCTCATTGCACATAGTGGGTGCAGGGTTTCCTTACTTTTCCTGCTATTTCTAAGAGATTAATTTTCTCTCATTAACCCACACTATGGTTGCAACATTGCTCTCTTGCAAAGAGGTGGCGTGACTATGACACACACTAGTCATATGCTTCCAATTACTTAATGCGGAAGCAAACAAGACGCCATTGCCCTTTCTGAGAGGGTCGTCCCTCAGGCTGAAAGGGGCTGATACCCTCCGTCCTGAAGAAATTTCTCCACATCTGTTGTGATAGTTACTAAGTGTCAAAGGCATTTGTTGATTGTATGTGTGAGTGTGTGTATGTTTGTACTCACCTAGTTGTGGTTGCAGGGGTCGAGTCACAGCTCCTGTCCCCGCCTCTTCACTGGTCGCTACTAGGTCACTCTGCTCCATGAGCTTTATCATACCTCTTCTTAAAGCTATGTCTGGATCCTGCCTCCACTTCATCACTTCCCAGACTGTTCCACTTCCTGACAACTCTGTGACTGAAAAAATACTTCCAAAAATCTCTGTGATTCATCTGAGTCTTCAACCTCCAATTGTGACCCCTTGTTGCTGTGTCCCATCTCTGGAACATCCTGTCTCTGTCCACCTTGTCAATTCCTTTCAGTATTTTATATATCGTTATCATATCCCCTATCTCTCCTGTCCTCCAGTGTCGTCAGGTCAGTTTCCCTTAACCTCTCCTCGTAAGACATGCCCCTTAGCTCCAGGACTAGTCTTGTTACAAACCTTTGCACTTTCTCTAATTTCCTTACGTGCTTGGCTAGGGGTGGGTTCCAAACTGGTGCTGCATACTCCAATATAGGCCTGACATACGCGGTGAACAGGGTCCTGAACGATTCCTTATTAAGATATCGGAATGTTATTCTTAGGTTTGCTAGGCGCCCATATCCTGCAGCAGTTATTTGGTTGATGTGCACCTCAGTAGATGTACCCCAAGATCCGTTTCCTTGAGTGAGGTTTGTAGTCTCTGGCCCCCTAAAATGTAGGGAGCAATGGGTTTGTAACCCCCTTCTCCTGTACATATTTTAAGAAAAAAAAATAAGTATACAAGATACCAGATAGGGCATAATGGCAGTAGCTTGTTGGACTATGTATTGGTAGACAATGTATTGGGTAGACTTCAGGATGTGCACGTTTATAGAGGGGCCACAGATATATAAGACCATTTTTAGTTGTAGCAACAGTGAGAGTAAAAGGTAGATGGGATACGAGAAAAATGGTATCAGCAAGTAAGAGAGAGGTGAAGGTTTATAAACTAAAGGAGGAGGCAGTTAGGGTAAGATATAAACAACTAGTGGAAGGAAGATAGGCTAGTGAGAGTATAGGCAATGAGGTATGAGATAGATTTAAGAATGTTGTGTTAGAGTGTTCAGCAGAAGTGTGTGGTTACAGGAAAATGGGTGCGGGAGGGAAGAAAAGAGATTAGTGGAATGATAATGTTAAGAGTGGTGAAGGAATGTAAAAAAGAGAGGCAATGAGAGAGAGTGGGTGAGATGCTATCAACAAATTTTGCCGAGAATAAGAAAAAGTTTTGGAGTGAGATTAATAAGTTGAGAAAGCCTAGGAGAGGAATGGATATGACAGTTAAAAATACTACTACTACCTCATTACTATTACTACTGCTACTACCTCATTACTACTACTGCTACTACCTCATTACTACTACTACCTGATTACTGCTTCTATCTCAATAATACTACTACTGCCACTACCTCATTATTACTACTACTACCTCATTACTACTACTACTACCTCATTACTGCTACTACTACCTCATTACTGCTACTACTACCTCATTACTGCTACTACTACCTCATTACTACTACTACTACCTCATTACTACTACTACTACCTCATTACTGCTACTACTACCTCATTACTGCTACTACTACCTCATTACTACCACTACTACCGCATTACTACTACTGCTACTACCTCATTACTGCTGCTACTACTGCTACTACCTCATTACTACTACTACCGCTACTACCTCATTACTACTACTACCGCTACTACCTCATTGCTACTACTACCGCTACTACCTCATTACTACTACTACTACTACCTTATTACTATTACTGTTACTACCTCATTACTTCTACTGCCTTTAATTCTACGACCACTGTTGATATTACTATTATTACTGCTACTACTACTAATAGTACTATGAGTAATAATAGTACTACTACTAATTCAGCGACCACTAGTGCTACTACTGTTACTACGATTTCTACAACACTCCATAATATTCTAACAATATTAATAAAACTAATACTACTAGAACTAATTTTTCGACCATTACCAGTACTACTATTATTTACCACTAATTCTACGACCACTATTAGTGCTACCACTGCTACTGCTACTACTACTACTACTACCACCACAACTTCTACCAATACAACTACTACTACTACCACCACAACTTCTACCAATACAACTACTACCACTACAACTACTATTACTACTACTAATAATAATAATTCTAGTACTACTACTGTCACTAATAAAAAAACGTAAATATCTGAAGTAGTCTTGCAGACACGAGGCTACGTATTAAATTTGTCACTGATTCCAAGAATATTCCACCAACTGGGATGAAGATGATTTCACCACTCGTGACTAATACTGCGGAAGAGACCAAGAAAATTAATGATATGCTTCCCAAATCATATATATACGAACTAAAATATGGGTCATGGAGGCTCGACCCGCCGTCTGCTGAGCGGAAGAGAGATGTACTTCCCATATTTTCTCACTAGATGTCCCGATATGCTTCCCAAGACTTCAAATGAAAACGGAATGAACCGTGACAGGAAATTTAGTAAGGCAGTGTAGGGAGTTTAAATGTTCCCCTCACATTGGAAGATGAAGCAACATTGGCAAATATGGTCACGGATATTCACTCATTCAGGTAATCGAAGTGTTCATGGCAGTCATACCTTAAGATGCAAGTTTTTACTTATATCCACATCTCCAAGTACTTATGCTGCAGTAATACGAGCAGACCTGAGGTCAGAGGTCAGTGGTCACGAAAGGTCATCCTGTCCTAGCTGTCTGGGGGATAAGTGTGGAGAGTTATAGAGCACTATGGCTTGTTGTAGTGTTTTGGAATCTCAGGTTAAAGTGTTGAAGGAGACTGAAAATTCGCCTAGATGGATTTGGGAGTGAGTGTGCGAAGGTGGAGTCGGTGTGGAGGAAAACGTTACCAACAATGAGTTGAAGAGTGGCAACCACTTCAAGTGGAATGTTGTCTCTACTAAAGGTACAAGTATCAAGATGAGGAAGCTTAATAGAGAAGATCTGAAGGTAGGAAATCGATCCTCTGTTCTCCAGGATGAGTGTACTTCAGTGGTTAGCGAGGTTAAAGGTACCACTAACTCCCCTGCTAATCAAGGTAAGAACATTCTGCTTGTAGGTGACTCACAGGCAAGATATATGGACCATGCTTTCTGTAACAGAGTGGTGGGGTGTTAGACAGAGAGTATGCTTCCCAGGAGCTGGTGTTGATGACATAATCAACAGGTTGGATAATATTATGTCAGGTAATGGGAACAAGCCCTTCATCTGTCTTAGTGCTGGTGAAAATGATATCGGGAAGGGGAGGAGACAAGAGCTGCTGGATAAGTACAAGTCAGCCATAGATGTAATTAGGTCAAAGGGCGGACGGGTCTCAATCATATGTAGCATCGTGCCTAGAAGAGGAGTGGGCAGTGAATGGATGACTAGAGCAATTGGTGTAAATTGCTGGCTAGACAAATACTGCAAGTAATTTGCAATCCCATTCATTGATAACTGGGACATTATAGAGGTATGGGTGTGTGTGGAAAACAATCAAGCTGCAGTACAAGGATTGAAAAAAGCAGATATTACCAGGATACCTTAGGAATATGTTTAATAGACAATATTCAAAATAAAGTTACTAGTAAAGGCAAAGCATTTGATCAACAAAGAGAGACAGTAATGGGCAAAAAGTGACTAGCTCCCTTAAGGTTTACTATACTAATAGTTGGAGTCAAAGAAATAAGATAGGTAAGCTAAGATTACTTGCATGTGCAGGTAATATAGATATTATTGCTATAACAGAGACCTGGTTCAACCTGAAAGATAGAGAAATACCTTCTGAATGCCACATGCAGGGCTATAAACTACAGTTCCTCGAGAATCGTGACAAATTAATTTTTGGGTGTGATTTATAGGCTCCCAAAACTTGATAGGGAGTACAATAAACTGCTATGGGACGAAATTCATAAGGCGTCTAGATACGAAAATGTTGTGTTAATGGGAGATTTTACCTTTAGAAAAATTGATTAGAACAATATGACAGGAAATCTTGAGTCGTCTAGTGACTTGATACGATTCAGGATTGCTTTTTAAAACAGTCTGTGACATGAATCAACTAAAGGAAACTGTATAACCCCTGTGGTTTAGCGCTTCTATTTGATTATAATAATAATAATAAAGGAAACAACCTAGAAGGCTGGCGCTTGTATACTAGAGAAAGGTGGCAAGAGACGTGTAGCAAACGAAGACGTTGTCACTGGTAGGCACCGGCCACATCCCACCGAGGCAGGGTGGCCCAAAAAGAAAAATTTAATTTTCTCTTCATAAATTTAGTAATGTATACTGGAGAAGGGTTTATCAGTGTGACCTAAGTGTAAGTAGAAGTAGCAAGATATACCTGTTATCCTGCGTGTTTATGAGACAAAGAATAGATACCAGCAATCCTTCCATCATGTAAAACAATTACAAGTTTCCGGATTGCAGGTACCTCCGGATAGCAGTACCTCCCTGGTGGATACTGTCTTCCATCCTACTACCTAGGCCGTTTTTAACCGATTCCATGAAAGTGGCCGATACTCGCCGATACCGATATTTTAGTGCATACCGTTAACCATCGTCCATCACTGTCAACCCACCACTCATCACCCTAAACCCTCCACTAATCACTCTCATCCCCCCATTCATCACCCTCAACCCACCACTCATTCATTATCTACCATTTACCAATCACACATCTACTTATCCACTGCCCACCCGCAATCACCAACCACTCAAACACCACCCAGAACAAATCTACCATACGCCAATCACCAACAAACCACTACCTAGGACACTACCCACCAACCATACAACTCACCCACCACCAACAACCCAGCAGACATCAATCACCCTCTTACCACTCCCATCGCCCACTTCCCACCCATCCACCACCTATCCACCACCCATCCACCACCCATCCACCACCCATCCACATCCTATCCATCTATCACCCACTATATATTTATCACCTATCAATCACATATAAACTAAATAATGTAGATCTTAATATTACTGATTACGAAAAGGATTTAGGAGTTCTGATTAGCAGTAATGTGAAACCAAGACAACAGTGCATAAGTGTTCGCAATAAAGCTAACAGAATCTTGGGTTTCATATCAAGAAGTATAAATAATAGAAGTCCTCAGGTTGTTTTTCAACTCTATATATCCTTGGTTAGGCCTCATTTAGATTATGCTGCTCAGTTTTAGTCACCGTATTACAGAATGGATATAAATGCACTGGAAAACGTACAGAGGAGGATGCCAAAGTTGATCCCATGTATCAGAAATCTTCCCTATGAGGATAAACTGAGGGCCCTGAATCTGCATTCTCTAGAAAGGCGTAGAATTAGGGGGGATATGATTGAGGTTTATAAATGGAAAACAGGAATTAATAAAGGGGATGTAAATAGCATGCTAAAAATATCTAGCCTAGAGAAAAAGGATATTGGAAAGCACTGATTTGGTAATAGAGTTGTGGGTGAGAGGAACAAACTCCCGAGTACCGACATAGAAGGTAAGACGTTGTGTAGTTTTAAAAATAGGTTAGATAAATACATGAGTGGGTGTGAGTTGGACCTGACCAGCTTGTGCTACTATGTTAGTTTCCGTGTTCCTTCCTTAGTGAATGTGACCTGACCTGACTACCTTAAGGCATTAGCTTAATCCGGTGGGTGAATTGGACCTGTCTCGCATGGGCCAGTAGGCCTGCTGCTGTGTTCCTTCTTTCTTATATTCTTATGTTCTACTCACTAGCTGTAACATATCCACTACCCACAACTGCTTACCACCTCTCACATTCCACAATCCGTCCACCACCCACAATCTTCCCACAACCCACCACCTTTCCACTACCGACAGCCTATCGACAGCTCACTCGTCATCCACAACTCACAGACTATCCATTACTCACCCGTCATCCACCACCCACGTATCCATCACCCACACGTCATCTTCTGAAGTCGTTCACCCAAACCTATTGAGCTATCTTCCAGAGAGAAATATTTGTGTCTCATATTCCTCTTATTTTCCTCAGTTGTCACTCATCTCTCCCTCATGTATCTCACTTCCTCACTCATGTATCACACATCTCTCCCACTTGCGTCTCATTCATGTCCCTCACTGTCACAAACTGCTATATATGTCGATAGAGAATACTAGAAAGTCTATTTATTGATCCTCTTCTAACGTTTAGCCTGTTTCTGATTTTTTAACCCTTCGTTAGTTATTATTCGAGTCTAATTATCCAGTATCATACCGGGCTTCTCATAGCGCTTTGGGATTACGACTGGGTGAATTAAAAAGAACCAATTAAAAGTGAGAACTTTAATAACAAAAAGGTATCTAAGTGGAAAAATATTTACAGTTAAAGTAAACTTAGAAATAATTGAGACAGGCTGCTACACAACGCTTGGTTTATAACTTAAGTTAACAGTTAAATGTTCTCTTTAAGAAACTGAACCATCTCGTACGTTACTGCAATGAAATGTACTCAAAAGTACTAAAGTAAAATGTGTGTGTGTGCGTATGTGCTCGGTTAGACTTGCAATGTGACTGACAAAACAAGTCCCTAGATAAGCTAACTTCTGTGTCATAGAGTCAATAAAATAGCTTGCTTGAACACCACGACGACCACTTGAGAAAATTGCTGCAAGCAGCCGTGAGCAGCACAGCGTCAAGCAAAGGCAACAACTGTTATTCGTACAGATATTATGGTCAAAACAAAGTTTCAATTTTTTTTTGCAATTTCATGTGCACCTTTTTACAATAGTTCTACATTCAAAAGAAGATACTTTTACCTTACGAGACGAAGCCTTTTCAATACAAGTCAGTTTTTCCTAAGTCAAGGTACCTTTTACATGCAATGTAGTATCTTAAGTCTGTTCTTTTTCATAAAACGAAATAATTTTCATACATAGAAGCTCCTTCCCTAAATTACAGTTTTTCCATAGTTAGTTTTTTTCCAAATAAGGTTGTTTTTACATGCAAGAAAGTTTTCTATATAATATCCGTATAATAAATATAAGTCGTAGTGTCTTAAGTTAGTTCATTTTTACCATGCAATGTATATTATGCATTCAAGACTTTTTCCATACTGGGAAGTTTTTACCATACCAGTCAAGTTTTCCCTCCCTAGTCAGTTCTTTCATATAAAAGGAAGTTTTTTTTATTTTTTTTTTATTAACACATCAGCCGATTCCCACCAAGGCAGGGTGGCCCGAAAAAGAAAAACTTTCATCATCATTCACTCCATCACTGTCTTGCCAGAAGGGTGCTTTACACTACAGTTATAAAACTGAAACATTAACACCCCTCCTTCAGAGTGCCGGCACTGTACTTCCCATCTCCAGAACTCAAGTCCGGCCTGCCGGTTTCCCTGAATCCCTTCATAAATGTTACTTTGCTCACACTCCAACAGCACGTCAAGTATTAAAAACCATATGCCTCCATTCACTCCTATCAAATACGCTCACACATGCTTGCTGGAAGTCCAAGCCCCTCGCACACAAAACTTCCTTTACCCCCTCCCTCCAACCTTTCCTAGGCCGACCCCTACCCCTCCTTCCCTCCACTACAGATTTATACACTCTCGAAGTCACTCTGTCTCGTTCCATTCTCTCTACATGTCCAAACCACCTCAACAACCCCTCCTCAGCTCTCTGGACAATCGTTTTGGTAATCCCGCACCTCCTCCTAATTTCCAAACTCCGAATTCTCTGCATTATATTCACACCACACATTGACCTCAGACATGACATCTCCACTGCCTCCAGCCTTCTCCTCGTTGCAACATTCATCACCCATGCTTCACACCCATATAAGAGCGTTGGTATAACTATACTCTCATACATTCCCCTTTACTTCCATGGACAAGGTTCTTTGTCTCCACAGACTCCGAAGTGCTCCACTCACCCTTTTCCCCTCATCAATTCTATGATTCACCTCATCCTTCATAGACCCATCCGCCGACATGTCCACTCCCAAATATCTGAATACATTCACCTCCTCCATACTCTCTCCCTCCAATCTGATATCCAATCTTTCGTCACCTATTCTTTTTGTTATCCTCATCACCTTACTCTTTCCTATATTCACTTTCAATTTTCTTCTTTTACACTTATATCTAGTTAATTATTTATCTATTCAACATATATTTTCCATATTACAGTTTTTATCAATACAATTCAGTTTCAGTATCTTCCATAATTTTGACTTAAAGACAGTTTATATTAATTCAAATTAACATTTCTTTCTGTACAAGTAGAGGTGTAGGAAGAGTTTAATAAAAAAAATATAGTTTTTGAAAATGGTATGATAAGCAATATTGAATGGAGGGTATTCCGGGGATCACCGCCCCCCCCCCCGGCCCGGTCCTCGACCACGCCTCCCACATAGGTTTAACTTATTCAAGTACTATAAATGTTTAAGGTAAACATATTTTTCTTAATTCAATCACTAAATGGTTATTATCATAACCCTGATTTTTAAAGAAGTGGACCGGTAAGCCAGCTGAAGGCCTCTATCAGATGTCCAAAAGCTCCAGCGGTGGGTCATCGTATGACTAAGACCCGCGTCAGGAAACACTTGTCCTGTTTCCTTGACAAACCGTACCTAACCTAACCTTAATTAATTTTATTGAGCATAAATATATAATATTAAAAAAAAATTATGTTAAAAATTTAGTTTGGAAATTAACTCTCCGATTTCACAGGAATTTCCATCTCTCTTCTTATAGATGAGTTCTTCGTATTCAGGACAGAGTCTAAGTTAGAACTCTTGTCCTTCCAATCTCACACATCCGTAAATCTTCACATATCGATGAAAATTTCTCATATCAATAATTTAAAGAGAGAAAAGTAGGTTGTACAAGAAAGGTATACAATATACTATATACAAAAGATGAGGTAATCAGTCCCTCGGCCTTGGAGTTGGTATATTCAGCACCGTAGGTCTGGAGATTATGAAGATCAGGTTAGGAGGCTTGGCCTTAAATAGGCGACAGCTGAAAGGGACGGGTAGCAGACGAGGGCATGGTCACTGGTAGGCGGGATTCCCCAGTGTAAGTAAGTCATACCCAAAGAGATGGGTTAGCTGAATACACCAACTCCAAGGCCGAGGGACTGATTACCTCATCTTTTGTATATAGTTCTACTCTCTTCATATTTTGTATTGATAAAGCCACTGGATGGCGAAACGTTTACTATAAAGACACCCAGATGTTGCACATGTGTCTTAATTTCATATTGTCGGTATTGTATACCATTCTTGTACAACTTATCAGACACAGCAACATCATGGAGTCTTGATTCTGAGGACCTGTACATAACCTTCTTCACGGCTACAACTACTACTACAACTATGCTGCATCAGCAGTACTAGCCACACCGTGGTATTTTTGGAGCCAGGAGATATACGGTTTCTGTTGCTTTTCCCCATAGCTGTGACCCTCCCTTTATATATAAAAAAAAAAAAGAACTTAATTATGGTAGTGGTATTAGTGTTTTGCCTCCTGGGCTTCTCCTGCGGGTAAAGGCTCTGGCATGCCCAGCATCGTTTTTGGGCAACACCTCGTTGCTTGAATCCGATGTCGGCATCACCATTGATCCTTTTGACACCTCTGACCTTCGCACTTGTTTGACCATGATCCTGGCTTCTCCCACGACACGCATCGATTTTAAGATCATTTACTTGTCATAAGACAATGGCTGAGCACCTTCGTCCAAACTCTCTAGACATGCATTAGAGTATTCTGACTCTAAAACTGTTTCGGCTCCTTGCTCACATTTCTGGAAATCTCTTTCCCTCACAGACGTTTTTGAAAGACAGTCTTGGACAAAATTATTTTTCCTTCAACCAACACCGACCGATCATCTTACAAACCAAGGAATCTACAAGACTCTCCTAGGAAATATCAGACAGAATGAACAAGCTGAATATATTTCCCATATCAGCTCAATCAACGACCCTACTTTCCCACTACTTTTTCTCTATTCAAGCTGCAGTACTTTTTCTTTCCACACACTATAGTCCAGAAAGATTTTTTGTAAAGTGATTCAAACATTCAGTAGCAACTGGAACTTCAACATTTCTCTATTAATAACCGAAGAGGAGACTTATGTTCGCCCTGCTTGAGGTTGATAATATTATGCAAGCAATGTTTAAATCGCCGAGATCTTTTGTATTTGGTTTGAATTGCATATCAGCGCGCATGAAAACTATTCCCAATATTTCAACACTGCAGACATTGCTGGTGCTTCATCTATTTGGCAAAATATTGCAGATCACCTGCAGAATAAACAGTCTGCGATGCGGCTGAACATAAAAATCCATTTTGTAGCCAACACCTCCCCCGCATCCTGGCCTTTACCGTGGCGAAGCTCATCCTGCCTATACCCGACCTGGCCCAGTTTTCGTACGAGAGAGCAATATCCGCTGTCTCAAGGAGAGGAAGGCCTCTCATATGTTATGGCAGTGACTGAACTACGTTTCCAAAGAAGACTTCCATGACTCTCCTATTGCAGAGCTGCTCGGCGCCTACAGGCTCCTGTTGTATCATCTTCCTTAGTCACCATTTACCGTAAATCAGAGTTCCTCATAGTGGTCAATTTCGACCCCTAAGGGTCGATGGGACTATCGAATAGGTCGATAAATGGCGAAAAAGAGGGTCATTAAATGTCTAGGTACGCGGTTTGCGGTTTGTATCTGTAAACTTCCACCCTTCCCCTTATCTCTTTCATCTCTCCTGTCCCAGGAAGGATATATGTACATGTAGTGTTCCTGTTCACTTCCTGTACTGAGTGTACTCCCTCACCTAAAACTCTGTTGGAGAGCCAGTACATTTTCAACACCATAGCGATAAGAGTTGTGTCAAAGAAGTGATTGCTGTGTATTTACTATAAATTCAGCACTGTATCACCCATAATGGAAGCTGTTGACAGTACTCTCAAGAATATTTAAAAGTTGGATTCATAATTTTGTTTACCAATGAAACAATGCCTATGTGGAAAGACTTTCAGTAATGATGCCATGAAACCTTCGAAGATTAAAGAACACCTTAAAAGGGTTCACTCTAATAAGAAAGATAAAGACCTTGATTATTTTAAGGCACAAAGTAAAAAAGGAAAAAATCGACCAAATTTAAAGACATTTTTCAAAGTACCTGCCAGTGTTGAAAATAAAAGAGGACTGAAGGCATCATACACTATCACCCTCAACAAACAAAGAAAAGAAAATGGCATACAATTGGTAAGGTGATTATAATTCCAGCAATTACAGAGATAATTGAAACTGTTATGAAGGTAGGCTCTCAACCTATCCTAAAATTTCTGTCATTAAGTGACAATACAGTGAAACGACGAATTGATGAGATGGTCGATGATGTTGAAAAACCACCTCACATCAGCTGAGGTTCAGCACTCCAAGTTTTCTCCCCAACTCTTGAGTCAACTTTCGACAGCTCAAATATTCTCTTGGCCCATATGAGGTATTACAGTAGAAGTGAAAAGTGCATTGTTGACGATTTTTTGTTTGCCAAGTATCTTAAAGCTGATGAAAAAAGTGGGAAAAAATTTCAGTGTTTCGAGGAGTATCTGGAGAAGCACAATATAACCCTCAGCAGCAATATTACTGCAGTGGTTACTGATGGTGCACCAGCAATGGTTGGCCACTACAGAGGATTTGCCACTTAACTCAAGGAAAAGGTATCTGATGTACGTACTGTCAAATGTGTATGACATAGACACTCAGTGGTGAACTGCATGATACCTTGCAAGTGTGTATCACATCAATTAATAAAATCAAAACACATCCACTCAACTAGCGATTGTTTGTAATACTATATGAAAAGTATACTGAAACCCTGAACCAATTATTTTTGCACACTGGGGTAAGGTGGCTGTCTAGGGGTCGTAGCTTGCAACTCAACTGTGCAGTTTCTTACAGATGTAAACACAACACTGAGTGAAGAATGAAAAAAGTGTTAAAAATTCTCTTTTATTTTTGGCAGACCTATATTGAACATTTATTGAAGTACAGCAATTCCTGCATGGTAAAGATGTTACCATTATTCAGGCCAGGACAATTCTAGTAGGACTGGTTAAAGCTTCATTGGCACGAAGAGATGTTCAGTATTTTTAGCATATTTCAGATGGTGACCTGGATTTATACACCATACATCTTGCCAGATTAAGGTAGATTTAGATTTTGCCACCGAAGTAGCTAGTTTATTGTGCACCCCATATCCATCCTGTGGACGGTAGCGCAAGAGCATATGGATACACAAAAGGCCTAGGCACTAGGCCCCCAAAGGGGTTAACAATTGTACATTTGGGTTTATATCTACATTTCAATTATCTGTTACAAGCAAATTTAGGAAATTTGCTTAGTACAATTGGTATCTTATTTCATGAATAAGATATCTTGACATGTCACATAGGTTATTATACTGTCTATCTCTATGTTCCTCAATAAGTGCACAATCAAGCACATAGTGTTCAAGATAGTGACCATATGCCTGATCACATAATTTGCATTTAGTTTGATCATCATCTGTGTCTCCAAAACTGCCAGAAGTACCTGTAGCCAAGCCTAAGCCTGTCCACTACAACATCAGTCAGTCTGTTCACAATGCAAGTTGCTCCACAAACATGCCCATCTGTGCTCGCATTATCATGAGCACAGATAGGCACGTTCATGGAAATTAATTTGGATTTATATCTACAGTTCACTTATCTGTTACAAGCAAATTTAGGAAATTTGCTTAGTATAAGTGGTATCCTACCTTCACTAATAAGGGAAGACCTTAAAGTACGCTTTTTAGATTTGATTTGGAAATACTAAAGGCAGACATTGACTCTCAGTCGCAGGACAAACTCATTTATATGACTATGGATCTCGTAGCAAAAACAGTAATGAGCCCTTTTTACTTGCTTTCCCAAGTTAGTACATGGTTGAAGCTGATTTTAGCCATGCAAATTCAATTCTAACTAAGCAGACTGAACCTGGAAGCGCGTGGTGACTCATGGCTAAAACTCATCAATCTCCAACCAGATATCAGTGTCCTTGTTTACACTCATCAGATGCAGCCTTCCCATGAGTTATCACACATGATCAGTTGTTGTTAACTCTTACTTTCTAGCTGTTCTGTTTATTGCCATCAGAGATATGTATTCAGACATTATTACTGATGTCCAGTGATCATTGCTCCCTATCGGTGATGTCACTCTTGCTACTCTCACTTCACATGCAGTGAGGATCTGGTTGAAGGGTTTCAGATACTGTCTCAGTAAAGTACAACGTTTATAGTACATTAACTGTGTAAATTCCTGTCTAAGGCGCTCAGATTCAATCAGTCGGTGACACTTGTGAGTAGTGGGTCCATTTTACTTATTGTAAGTATTTGTGATAGCTTATGGAACACATTTTGACACTAGCTATGAACTCGTGGCTTTCTTATGAGAAGTGTCTGCAGCAGCAGGATGGCGGAAAAATAAACAAATGCAGTATAATGCATAGTGACGTGGAAGGCAGGTGGAGAATGTTGAGAAGTCTGGATTTTAGACGGTCATTCACGGGATGGGCAAAAGGCTGGTTACTTTGTAGAATAAGGATGAAAAAGTTTCCTGACAAGAGGTTTAGAAATAACAAAAAAGGCACAATACCGTGACTGGAACAATACACACACAACCCGCACATATAAAAGAGAGGAGCTTACGACGACGTTTCGGCCCGACTTGGACCATTTACAAAGTCACACTAACACACAGAGACAGAGGAAGGGTATTTATAGGCAGGCAGACAGGGGAGGGTACAAGAGAGTGGGGAAATGTAGGAGTAGTGGTAGTAGTGGTAGTAGTAAAGGTAGTAGTAAAGGTAGTAGAGTAGACAGTCATATGGGAAGGAGCACTGCTATGAGGCTAGCGGCTCGCAAGGGGGGTACGAGAGGGAAGAAAAGCGAAAAATGAAGGAAAATACAAGGCAAAAGAAAGAACAGAAAGAAAGGAAAACCCAAGGAGGAAAAAAAGGAGAAGGGGGAAGATAAGACAGGGAAGGAATCAGGTTAAGTCACGGGTGTTCTGAAGTTTAGAGCATTTAACAATGTAATGAGAGGAAAGCATCAACAGAGACAAAGCCAGGGCTAAGATTCATACAGGGAAAGTTGTGTATAAGGGAGGATTCAACCAGGCGGCGACTATGAAAGTTAGACGTAGGGTAGACAGTTTTAGCAGAAGACCAATCAATGGGATGACTGTGATCTCTGACATGACAGAAAAGAGCATTATTAGTGTCGGCAAGCCTAACACTATTTTTGTGCTCCTGAGTCTGTCAGAAAGAGATCGGCCAGTTTCTCCGAAGTACTGAAGAGGACAGGAGGAGCAAGAAATAGAGTAGACACCAGGAGAATCTGTGGAGGTAGGGAGGTATGAACTAGATTAGTGCGAAGAGTGTTAGTTTGGCGAAAGGTAAGTTTGATGTCTAAGGAACGGAGAGAGTTGCTGAGATTAGAGAGACCAGAGATGTAGGGAAGGCAGAGGACTGGAGAGTTCTCAGGAGTAGAGGGTTTAGGAGAGAAGAAAGTCCGTTTAGCACGAGAGAAAGCAGAGTCTATGAAATGGGAAGGCCGAAACGTCGTCGTAAGCTCCTCTCTTTTATAAGAGGTTTAGCTATGTTGTAAAAGCCTTTGTTCTGATTGAAAAATGAACAGGGAAAGCAGTCCAGGGCGATGAAAATGACAGGACAACAGTCCAGGGCGATGAAAAATGACAGGGAAAACAGTCCAGGGCGATGAAAAATGACAGGGACAACAGTCCAGGGCGATGAAAAATGACAGGACTGATGATTGCAAGATCCTGCAATATTGTCTTCTTCCCTTGTGATGAGTCTTGCGTCTCAGTAACAGACTTCACAAGGTTCAGTCTTCTGCAGGGGTATACATAACCCTTTGCAACGATTGCAATCAATTTTATACGTGGGCGAGACGTCCGGAGACCTCCAAAAACATATTGCTGAACACCAATACACAGGCAAAATGGACGATTTGATGAATGCCTGTGTTCTACACCGAAACTTACACAACCATTTAATCAACTACAGACACGCATGGAAGAAGACACCCAGTGTCGCAGGATCTCGGAAACATCACTCAACTGTATATCTAAGAATTTCAACCATAACAACGGCCTTTATAACATAGCTGATCCCCTTTCCAGGAAACTTCATCGTTATCGTACATAGCAAACAACCTATTTACCCATCCCGTGCAGGTCCGTCTCAAATCCAACCTTCTCAACATTCTCCACCTGACTCTACACGTCACTATGCTCCCCATTTATATATATTCATGTACTCTCTGCTCGGATAGATCTATTTGCAACTTGATAAAGCCCACTGTGTGGGGGAGTGGGGCGAAACGTTGTCAATAAAGGATCACATTATACTGCATTTGCGTCTGTCTTTCCATCGTGTCGGTATTTTATAAAATTTATCTCCAGCTATGATGATAGTGGCTGAGCCTATAAGCTTGTTGTACTCACGTTACCTGTTAACTGTACTGTAGCCTCTTGTGAGGATCTTAATGAGTTGGGCTTCATGTCTCCTGTACACATGCTTATAGCACTAATATCTTCACCAGCTATTGCTTTCGAAATAATTAGTTAAGCGACAGTCCCAGATTTTCTCCTCTCTTGTCGCAGTACGAGTGTATATGACCTACCAGCAGGATGTTCATTTTGAACTTGTGTAGTACTTTATACTTTTGAATGATAAAGCTATCTATGGCCTAGGTTGGTTTCATTTCAATTTATTTTACATAAATTGTCATCCCTTGGACAATTATATAATAAATTAACGATAAGAATACATTCAAAAAATTTGCCTTGAGTATAATCCTCACTTCTGCCCTCGGGACATTTTTGCATAATTCATAATATTTTTAATGATGTTAATCTCATTTAACGCTTTGCCTAAACACCCAAGGGAAGGCGAGGCAGTCGTGACTGATTACATTTACTTTACTATTTCATTCTTTAATAATTTAATCTCGTTATCAATTCTGCTTCACTACTGTGTGATAATTATCACTAATAAAAAAGTAATAGTAGTTTTAATAATACCAGGCTAAGAAGGAAGAAAGAGTACGTAACAATTTAGTCCAATTATGGTCCTTCAATTACTGGACTCGTTTAAATATGACTTTATTTATCTATAGTTATAACATAGTTTCTCTCCTTTTACCCATCCTTTATTACAAATATACTAATTGTCAGTTAAATTTAGTATTTCTAATATCTGTCAGTGTTACTAATATCAAAATATACTTTCCTAATTTCAAAAGAAACTTCAAAAACAGCCTTTACTAATTCCAAAAAGTTCTTTACTAGTTAAAAAAAACCTTTACTAACTACAAAAAGTTTTTTATTAACTTTGGAAACTCTTTAACTTTACAAATACCTTTTACTTGTTTTTGTAAACGGCTTTTACTAGTTTTTGTAAACGACTTTTACTAGTTTTTGATAACGGCTTTTACTAGTTTTTGAAAACGGTTTTTACTAATTTTAAAACTGTCCTTCACTGATTTTAGAAAATCCTTTAACTTTAGAAACGTCCTTGATTTACTTTAGAAATGTCCCTCACTAGCTTTAGAAATATCCTTCACCAATTTCAAAAGCAATGTTTACTAACAGGAACATCCATTATGTGTAGGATAACTATAGGAAAGTTTGAATAAAAGCTTCAATACATTTTAATATCATTGATTATGTAACTTTCTTTTAGTATTTAATTCCCTATTTTTCCTAATATAAAGAAAATAATGGTTTAAGACATTTATCCAACATTCTAGCAATATAAAAATCAACATAACATTAACAATAACAAAAACAACGGCAACAAAAATCAATTTACAATAAAAAAAAAAAAAAAAAAAATAATCCAACCTATCATGACCTAATCCAGAATCAATAACAATAACATCAACATCATTAAAAATCAATATTAACAACAATTAACAAGCAGCCAACTTAGCCCAATATCAACAACATTAACAGCATCAACAACAGCAATAATAAAAGTAACATATAACTCAAATATCAATGACATTAACTTCAACACAGCTAACATAACATTAACTTCAACACAACTAACATAACATTAACTTCAACACAACTAACATAACATTAACTTCAACACAACTAACATAACATTAACTTCAACACAACTAACATAACATTAACTTCAACACAACTAACATAACATTAACTTCAACACAGCTAACATAACATTAACTTCAACACAACTAACATAACATTAACTTCAACACAACACAACATTAACTTCAACACAACTAACATAACATTAACTTCAACACAACTAACACAACATTAACTTCAACACAACTAACATAACATTAACTTCAACACAGCTAACATAACATTAACTTCAACACAACTAACATAACATTAACTTCAACACAACTACCATAACATTAACTTCAACACAACTAACATAACATTAACTTCAACACAACTAACATAACATTAACTTCAACACAACTAACATAACATTAACTTCAACACAACTAACATAACATTAACTTCAACACAACTAACATAACATTAACTTCAACACAACTAACATAACATTAACTTCAACACAACTTACACAACATCAACTTCAACACAACTAACATAACATCAACTTCAACACAACTAACATAACATTAACTTCAACACAACTTACACAACATCAACTTCAACACAACTAACATAACATTAACTTCAACACAACTAACATAACATTAACTTCAACACAACTAACATAACATTAACTTCAACACAACTAACATAACATCAACTTTAACACAACATTAACTTCAACACAACTAACATAACATTAACTTCAACACAACTAACATAACATCAACTTCAACACAACTAACATAACATTAACTTCAACACAACTAACATAACATTAACTTCAACACAACTAACATAACATTAACTTCAACACAACTAACATAACATCAACGCCAGCATAATACTTCAACACATTTCAACTTCTATCAATGCATATTCATCCCTCGTTCATATATTTTGGCTCACTCCGTTAACTAGTAACAACATGAATTTATATATTTTTTACATTTTTACATATTACAAAATATTTTAATATTCATCCTTACTCTAATCCTTTATATTAATCCAAGTAGAAATATCCAGACTCAATTCTCTTATCCTAGTTTAAAATAAAAAGTCTTCCTATATACTTTTCATGACATTTTCCCTTCGCAATTTACTCTTTAGTAAAAATTCATATATATACTTATTTAAGGTACAGTATTTGTCCATATTATTGTTATAATTAATTAGAATTCTCTTTATCTATCCAGATAATATCACAAAACATCGTCTTTCACTTTAAGTATGTATCACACGAATATATACACATTTTAAGTGAAATAGGACCTATAAAACTCAGTAGTAAATAAATCCATATGTTTTATCCCTTCCTACATCTTTCTATTCATAAAACAAAATACATTAACTAAACCTAAATTTGTCTCTGATTTGTAGTATAATCCTTTCCAATACAAATATTTTAAGATGCTTATCCTCAGTTTAGCATAAATCTAAAAAAATAATTTCCTTATTTAAGAATTTTTTCTTAAATCCTACACTGTTTAATTCCCTTATCCATATTAACAAATAAGATTACCCACAGTAATCTTTTTTAGCTTAGATTTAGAACAAAATCCTTTCAGACTTACTACTTAATTTCCTCCTTTAGCTCGCATTTTCAAGAAGAAGAATTAGTTACGATTTAGAGTTGAAAATGGAATCATTCTTTAACTAGTTAAAAGAGAAAATGAAAGTGTAGGTATAATGTTTGTTAGGAAACAGGACAAGCGTTTCCTGACGCTTGTCATATAACCTGCAACTTGAGCTTTTAGTCGTCTGACCGAGGCCTTCAACTGGCTTACCGGTCCACCCCTTTAAAAATTACTAATAACTAGTTATAAAAGTATAAATGCGAGGGATGAATACATATTGAGAGAATTGTAAGAAAATCTGTTTATATTTCTGCTATGCTAGTTATGTTGCTGCTAATGTTTTTAATGTTGTCGATGCTGGTAATGTTGTTGATGTTTTTAATGTTGTTGATGCTGGTAATGTTGTTGATGTTTTTAATGTTGTTGATGCTGGTAATGTTGTTGATGTTTTTAATGTTGTTGATGTTTTTAATGTTGTTGATGTTTTAATGTTGTTGATGTTTTTAATGTTGTTGATGCTGGTAATGTTGTTGATGTTTTTAATGTTGTTGATGCTGGTAATGTTGTTGATGTTTTTAATGTTGTTGATGCTGGTAATGTTGTTGATGTTTTTAATGTTGTTGATGCTGGTAATGTTGTTGATGTTTTTAATGTTGTTGATGCTGGTAATGTTGTTGATGTTTTTAATGTTGTTGATGCTGGTAATGTCGTTGATGTTTTTAATGTTGTTGATGCTGGTAATGTCGTTGATGTTTTTAATGTTGTTGATGCTGGTAATGTTGTTGATATTGTCCAAGGATAAGCTGTATGTTTAATACTGATAATATCGATGTTATTGATGTTATTTTTGCTATTTTTATTGAGATTGAGTTACGTTTTTAATTTATTTTTCTTATAGTTATGTTAGGCGCTGTATAATCGCTACGAGTTTAGCGCTCCCCATGATAACAGTAATAATTATAATAATAATAATAATAATAATATCTTAGGTTGTTAAAGTTGTTCATTGTTGTTGATGTTATGTTAAACTTAACTTGCTCTCATAAAAGATAAATTTCTTTAATAATTATTAGCTGAATATTAGGCAAATATTAAATTAAATACAGTGTTATAACTACGGAAAAGTATAATGTTAATGAAATAATAAATAAAACAGATGGGGAAATATATTTTGATGAAGGTGAATATAATGTAGAAGTGGGTGGGAAAGTGTTAGGTTAGCAACTTTAGGGAAATATATGAAAAGAGGTATTGGGTAATTATTTTTTAATAGATTTGAGGTATATAAGAAGAGAGAATTAAACCAGATGGTATTTTCTGATGGGTGAGCCGAATATGAGTGTAGGAGCATTTAAAGAATTCTTGAATCCATTAATGTTGGACGTTAGATGGACCAAATTTAAAAATTTAATAGTACGTAAACTCTTAGGTGGAGACTCGGTGATGATGATTATTGAAAGGTGATCCAATTGGTGATTGATTTGCAATATAGAATAGTTGGGAAATGTTGAATAGCTGGTTTGCGAGTGATGATTTATTGAAAAAATGTGCTGAATATTGCAGTCAGGAATAACAGAAAAGTTGTATATTGAAGGCAATTTATTTTATTGATCCCTGACTGATGGTACGCAATATACAATCAGAGAAATTTAGAGGAATTATATGCTCTGGATGATGAAGGAAAATTAGAACTTATATTTGTTGATTGTATTGAAAGAAGCAATGGAATGTATCATTAAAAATATTTGAGCATATATTCAGGGTTATGTAAGGAAACTGGGAAGAGAAGATGGGTGGATAAGGAGAGACAAGGCGGCAGAATCTATCAAGTCAGAGCAGTATGAAGCATCTTGCCAAAGGTGAGATGTTTTTAACTTTAATACATAAAGAATATGTTTTGAACCAGTTTAAAATATGTAAGGAATGAATGTATATAAGCTTCCTGAGAACTGAGTGAGTGTGAAGGGAGAGAATTCGAGAAAAATATAGGAAATAAAGTTAATGTTTCCTTCAGTGTTCAATGTAATCTCCTAGAGATTACATTGAACACTGAGTTACATTGAACACTGAGTTACATTGAACAGTGAGTTATATTGAACACTGAGTTACATTGAACACTGAGTTACATTGAACAGTGAGTTACATTGAACAGTGAGTTACATTGAACAGTGAGTTACATTGAACAGTGAGTTACATTGAACACTGAGTTACATTGAACACTGAGTTACATTGAACACTGAGTTACATTGAACACTGAGTTTTTCAGTGAGAAATAGGTGGTGTAGCTACGAACATTGAAGTGTTGGCTGTATACATTGAGTATTAGAGAACTAAGAAAGAACTTGAGGAGAAAGACTTGATCCAAGGAAGTGGACTTAATGATTGACGATAAGATTTTCGGTAGTAGCATTAGTTAAAAGAGAGAAAAGTTTGACTCAAGGAACTGGTGTTTTTGTCAGTATTGACCTTGGTCAATAATGAATATCATTGCTCAGTGAAACCCAGCTATTTCCTTATTTGTAATACCTAAGCAATAATTATTATTGAAGAAATTATTATTGTAGATGTTAGGCATATAAATCATCTTACAAGAGAGAGAGAGTACATATGCTTAATTGAGGATTGGCATCTAGCATTTAGACTCACCGTTCCAATATCATTTCATTAGACAAACAGACTGGGCAGATATGAGTTGAATGTAATTCATGAGAGTTTGTTTCACGACATAATTCAAAACTTTAGTGAATGAGAGAGCATTTTCAGCATTGTGGTATGGTTCTAGTTTCATTATTGTAAGTGCCTGTGTTGAATATTTATTTTTTAGGTAAGGTAATGTTTAGGTTTGATTAGATTTGGTTTAATGTTCGTTAGGTTTGTTTTGTTGGGAGGGTTAAATTAAGTTGGGTTAAGTTGAGTTTAGACTGGGTTGGGCTATAGTTAAGTTAGATTCGAACGAAACCTAACATTTCCTAACTTAGACTAATCTAATAAAAAGTCCCTTTACACTTATTAACATTTTAACCATTGCAAAACCCACAAAATTTTGTTCATTGTAAACTGTAAAATATAACCGAACTCTATCGAGCAGCTGAACTCAATATTGACCATAAAAGACCTCATCCAAGGTGCCAGAGAATCTAATATGACATTAATTCCTATATGAATGAAATAAACATTTTCCTTACATGAGTATGTTAAACCTTGCAGAAATTACTTCAATTACGCTCAATTACTTCACTCATGTCTCGCATTTCAGATGTCACACTCTCTTCTCCCACTCATGTCTCCTTCCCGGGTCTCACACTCCTATATATCCCACTCACGTCTCTCATCTGATTCACTATGGACCAGTAGTTCTTAACCTTTTTTGGCAGCTACCCAAAATCATGTCGAGAATCTAATGACCCATATGTTCATAACCTTAATTTGCAACATTAATGAATTTTTTTTTATCTTGGTTCTAAAAAAAAGTATGACAAAAACAGAATATAAAGGGCATTTTTTTAATGTGACTAAGAAACATAAATCATTATGAATATCCATAAAAAATATAACACCTATTTCTGTTGTCCTCCAGAAGTGCACTCAAGGATGGAAATGATATAGTCTTTCCAGCCTCAGTTTTACTCTTCCACAACTAGTTCGTCTGACAGCCCAACCAGCGTCTGATCGCGACTTTACATTGAAATGTTCTAGGCGTTAATCTCTGCAAAAATATAAGCAAGATGGACCACTTGCAATATCTTTTCTGAATCTGAGAATTTTGGAGTCAACGGGTGATTTTTTCGACTAAAAATATTTCAATTTCTGAACCAAAATCAGAACTCATCTGAGTGTAGATCTTGGAGTTAAAAGCCGAAGCTTTAATGAAATTAACGATTTGAATAACCTCCTGAATCACACTCTGCAACTCAGGTGACAACCTCTGAGAACCAGTGCTGGAGTGCTCCTAACATTACTGGTGCACCATCACAACTGACACTAAAACAATGATTCCACTGAAGCTCTTCTTACTTGAAGAATGAGTCAACAATCTTGAAAAAATCTACTCTAGTTGTGGTGTATGTGTATAGGGTATCAACATCCAGTTGATGTTAATACCCTACGTAATCCATTACTGTGCCTTTTTTGTTGTTTTGGAGATTAAACTGTCCATACATTTACGACTGCAATCACTTGGCCTTTTATATCAAACGACATATTCTTAATTCGTTGACGAATTGTGTCATGTGACAGATATCGGTTTAATTTTCTTTGCAGCTTCACTGCCACAAACTGTCCACACCATCTCTTGCAGTCGTCCAAGCTACGACGAGGGATGAAGCGAGTATTGCCTGCCGCACGCAGTAAACACCCTTCTCTGCCGTTTCAGCTCTAATTCTTACCTCTCAAAGAAGCTCTGCTCATTGTCAACAAGTACACTATGCCTTTCTTCTGAGTGCCTTCTAAGGTAGCTCTGCTACCAATAACATATTGTGCTTTAAGTACGTCACGTTGATCTGCCTGAAGACAAGATTAAGATATTCCTCCTTGTATTAACTTTTAGCCATAATTTTTAAGTATGAAGCAACCAAACTGAAAATAATACATAAACTACTACTTAATAATAGTTATGAAATAACACTAGAAGCAGCAGCAGTAGTTAAAATAATAAAATAAAAATATAATAAATATAATATATTAAAATTAAAATAATAAAATAATAATAATAAAATTTTAGTCATTTGGCGACACAAAACTGATTCTTGTCCCAGAGGTTAAGAACGACTTCTCTACACATTCGTTTTTCAATGTTAAGGTTTTTATTAATATTTTTTTGTAATAGTTTTACCTGGATTTTTCATACAGAAATTGCTAGCAAGTTTAGAGCATTATTATTAGTAGTAGTGGTAGTAGTAGTATTACCTGGAGTATACCTGGAGAGGGTTTCGGGGGTCAACGCCTCCGCGGCTCGGTCTGAGACCAGGCCTCGTGGTGGATCAGGGTCTGATCAACCAGGCTGTTACTGCTGGCCGCACGCAAACTGACGTACGAACCACAGCCCGGCTGATTAGGTACTGACTTTAGGTGCCTGTCCAGTGCCTTCTTGAAGACAGCCAGGGGTATATTGGTAATCCTCCTTATGTATGCTGGGAGGCAGATGAACAATTTTGGGCCCCTGACAATGTGTTGTCTCTCAGGGTACTCGTAACGCCCCTGCTTTTCATTGGGGGAATATTACATCTCCTGCCGAGTCTTTTCTTTTCATAGGGAGTGATTTTCGTGTGCAAGTTTGGTACTAATCCCTCTAGGATTTTCCAAGTGATTATTATCTTGTATTTCTCTCGCCTGCGTTCCAGGGAATACAAATCAAGAGATTTCAACTGTTCCCAGTAATTTAGATGCCTTGTCGTACTTATATGTGCCGTAAAAGTTCTTTGTGCACTCTCCAGGTCAGCAATTTCGCCTGAATTGAAGGGGGCAGTTAGTGTACAACAGTATTCCAGCCTAGACAGAACACGCGATTCGAAGAGAATCATCATGGGCTTGGCGTCCCTAGTTTTGAAGGTTCTCATTATCCATTCTATCATTTTCCTAGCAAATGCGGTAGATACATTGTTGTGGTCTTTGAAGGCGAGATCCTCTGACATTATCACTCCCAGGTGCTTTACATTTCTTTTTTGCTCTATTGTATGGTTAGAATTTGTTGTATTCCCTGATACAGTTTTTTTTCCTCAAGTTTTCCATATCTGAGTAGTTGAAATTCCTCTTCATTGAACTTCATATTGTTTTGAGCGGTGTCTTCGATGGAGGACACTGTTATGGCATTTTATTATTATTATTTATTATTGTATGTATACCTGAAGGGGGAACGTTCAATGGTTGCCAATTTTTTTTTTCAACTAACTTCTTTTTTACGCTGCTCATAACACAATGACTCATCTGATGGGCATCAAGTTATCAACACTGGTGTAGGTAACTAGAGCAAGAACCTAGGAATACTTAGCATGTGCAGGTGCCCTATGATCAAAGTTAAACTTATTCCCAACATCCTAGAATGGCTCTAATAACTTCAAAACCGTCTGGACGAGGTTACGTAGTTAAGAAACATGAATCCTCTTAATTCGACGACGGCGGAGTGTAAAAATCGTAACATGCGTCAGATTTGCGTGTAAAATAGTGTGTAATATTGATTTCTATTAAATCTCGTAAAATATATTTGAGTGTAGCTCTTCTGAATGGCTTCAGTATTTACTGGCTGATGTATCTTACAGCACGAAAAGTGCTTATTAACCTTAATTCACGTGCAGGCAAATTTATCAACTTTCATACCTTGGATATCATGCTATAACTGAAAAATCCCTCTTTTAATAGGCTTCAAATTTTAAGCGTTGGTGTGTTTTACTGAAAATAAATTTCACATTGTTATTGGTAATATTGATTTCTTTGCAATAAGTAGAGAATGCCTCATCCTTTTGGCTTAAAAATATTAAACTTGAAGTTATCCATAAGGATTACATCCTATGAATTTAGTGTTTAGGTGCAAATTTGAAATTTTATTGATTAACAACTTTAAATAGTTGCATTCAGAGATTAGAGAATGCCCTTTCTGATATGCTTCAAAATTTCAATGTTGTCGGGCTTTGCTAAGAGAAACCTTGGACATTACCCACCTTGACCTATGTCAGTTTTAAAGGCATGTTTTGCTAAAAAAAAAAAAAATCCGTGTAATAACCAGAGAATGTCTTGTCTGGTCTTCTTCAAACACATAAGTATTGGTGTAACTTAGTTGGAAAAAGTTCTTTTATGGAATTTGGGCTTTGTACGTGTTAATTTGTCAGTTTTTATTTTTTTTGAGAAATTGTACTTTTATTAAAAATAATAAATGTTTTTGTGGGTAAAAGACATGTATGCAATGATCAAGTGTAGAGAATTTGAGAAAAAAATGAATTGCAAAACAAAAATTTTGAAATGTTGATAAACTTTTTTTGTGTTTTTAATTTTCATGAGTTTAGTGAACCCTCAAATACCCCTTAACTTGATGCCAGAACCGTCCTGACTTCCTAAGAGGCTTTCGTTAATAACTTCAGAACACATTATCAGATCACCTTCAAATTTTCAACCTTAGGCGAATGCTTGTTGACAAATGCGGTTGCCCTCTGTTTAATTTTGAAAATAGATCATTTCCTAAATTAGTTGCCACAAGATTATTTTAGAGACTTCTGATCTTATCCAAGATTTCAGCACTCGTATTTCCTACTTAGAAGAAGATTGGAAGTGTTAGTGGATTATGCTTTCTAAAAAGGAGGGTTCCAGGATGCTGGTGACGTACTCTTGAACTTATCCTCCCCTTCTTTGGATCGAATCTGAAGGCCGCGCATTCCACAGACGCTATAGGACCCCTATTGGTTTATCACTTCCCCTGAATAAAATAAAACCATTGTGAACAGTTACAGTCTCTAATGGATGACGCATCGTTTAAAATTGATGAAGCCTAGTTTTTTTTTTGGGGGGGAAAGGCTGCGCTGGAGCAAATTGGTTGGATTCTATTCAATAACTGGAGAATATGTCTTCCTATCGTCTTTAAAAATTTAATGCCCAATTGTTTTCTTTAAACAAACATTCGTCTTGATTTTAGGTTAACTTTTAATGTGCAAATTATATTAATCAAATTGATTTCTGATCAGAAAAAAAAATACATATTGTATTTGACATTATTGGGTTATCTTAAGTTAAATCTAATGTAATTTTACGCTTGTTAAAATTACTTTGAGGTAAGGTTGGTTTGCTCTGGGCATGTGAATGTTGTAAACAGTAAAACACTACTTTTATGCGGAAATTTCTGAGTGTCGTATCTGATTAACTTCAGCCTTTCAGCGCTGACAGCTTGATAATGCAACTTCTGAACAGCTTCAAGCTTAGTGTGCTTATGCATTTGAGGATATTTGTATTTAAGATATCAAGAGTATTGTAAGGAAACAAGGCGGTGCCTACATCTCTTCTCCATTCTCCACTTCCTCTTTTCTCTCTTACTGTCTCTATTCTAGTTCTCATTCCTGTCTTCTCTCTTTCTCCCACATTTTTGTTCTCTCCCCGACCTACCCTTCCCTTCATTCTTTATTTTCCTCTCCTCTTCTATCTCTCTCTTTTATACGTTCCCTCTCCCTGACGCCTGGGGAAGGAGACAGTGTATGGTAGAGGGAGGGAAAGGTGAGGGAGATTTTGGGTTAAGTCAAGGAGGTGGAGGTAGGGAGAGCGAAAGAGGGAGAGGTGAGGAGGGCTGAGAAAGGGAATTAGAAAGATAGAAACATGAAAGGAGGGTGAAGGACCTGTCTAGTATGGGCCAACAGGCCTGCTGTTCTTATGGGACTTTAAGTTAGAGGGAGAGAAAGAGAAAAACACGACGAAGGTAAATTTAGGAACTGATCCTATCTTTCCCTTCCTTGGATCGAATCTGAGTGTCGCCCATTTTGCGGCTTCAATCTTTAATGGCTGATGCATCATATGAAATGGGTAAAACTTTTTTTTTCGGGGTATATTCTGAATAAGTGCATGTTTTGTTGGATTCTGTGCAATAACTGCAGAATGCATCTTTTGGTCGGCTTTAAACTTTTACTGCTGATGTGTTTTCTTCAACTAAATCTTCGCCTTGATGAAAAGTTGTGTAAATTTTAATGGGCCAGTTATATAGATCAAATGGGTTTCTGTGAAATAACGGAGAATGTCTATTCTGATAGAAAAAATTATATTTAACTTCACTGGGTTATCATAGGTTAAATCAATAAAATGTGCATTAATGTGCCAATAATATGTGCCCTAGAGACCATTGTAAACGTAATTCATGTTGTGTACCCTAAGCTTAAATAAAACTTATTATTTTCCTAATTCCTTAAATGCTGGTCAGTGATACTTTGAGAAAAGGTTGTATTCATTTTGGCTTATGTATATCGTAATTTGCTTTTTCTTATAGAAGAACTTTGGAAAATGTAAATACCACTTTCATGCAATAATTTCTGGATGTCACATCAGATTACCTTTCATCCTTCAGCACTGATAACTTGATAATGTAATTTCTGATCAGTTTCAGCCTTTTTGTGCTTGTGTGTTTTAGGACATTCGTCTCTCTGAGATAACAAGAGAATGCCGCTTCAGTTTAGTTTCAAAGCAGATGTTTCTTAGCAAAAGAGTTGAATTAGTTTTGGGCTGTATATGTCCTTTAACAGTTTTAACAAAGAAATTTGAATATTAGCTTCCATATGATGATTTGTGCATCGACTTATGATTCACTTGATATCTTCACTGCTAGTACTAGACTGCATCACAAACTAATGCCACTCACTGCACTAATCCAATCACATTCATTGAGATACATGAGACCTGGGGTTAAGGAGCATGGGGTTACCTTTTTCGCATCGCGCAGAAAGAGAAATATATATAGTTTTTATTATAATTTTGTGTGTTCATCATGAACTGCAAGAAGCCATGACTTAAGTATTCTATGGAGAGGGAGCATGGAAAACAGGGGTCATCCCACAGTCACAACAGACATAGCCCACTCCACAAAGGTGACAGTAAAGCAATTGCAAAGAATTACTGATCGATTGCACTAACGTCCCACATAAAAATCTTTGAAAGGGTTCTAAGAAGCATGATCGTCACCTACTTAGATACCCATCAGCTGCACAACCCAGGGCAGCATGGGTTTAGAGCAGGTCGCTCCTGCCTTTCCCAACTACAAACAAAATGCAGATGTAATATACACAGACTTTGCGATCATTGTGTAATAGCACACAAAATGCGTGATAAAGGAATATTAGCAAAAATTGGTAGATGAATCTATAATTTCGTAACAAATAGAACACAAAGAGTAATAGTAAACAGAGTTAAGTCAGAGGCGGCTACAGTGAAAAGCTCTGTTCCACAAGATACAGTACTCTCTCCCATCCTGTTTCTCATCCTCATATCTGACTGAGATGTGAGCCACAGTACCGTGTCCTCCTTTGCATATGACACCCGAATTTGCATGAAAGTGTCATCCATCGAAAACACTGCAAGTCTCCAGGCGAACATCAACCAAATCTTTAAATGGGCCGCAGAAAATAATATGAAGTTTAGTGAACACAAATTTCAATTACGCCGCTATGGAAAACTCGAGGAAATTAAAACTGTATCGAAGTATAAAACAAATTCCAACCCCGCAATAGAGCGAAAAACTAATGTGAAGGCCCTGGGAGTAATAATGTCAGACAATCTCACTTTCAAATATCACAACAATTTAACTCCCTCAAACGATGGATAATGAGAACTTTCAGAACTAGGGATGCCAAGGCAATGATGATTATCTTCAAATCGCTTGTTCTCTCTTAGCTGGAATATTGCTGTACACTAACGGCCCCTTTCAAGGCAGGCGAAGTTGCAGACCTGGAGAATATGCAGAGAACTTTCACGGCACGTATAATTACTGAGAACGGTTGAAGTCTCTTGATTTTGTACTCCCTGGAACGCAGGCGAGAAAGATACATGATAATATACACTTCGAAAATCCTAGAGGGACTAGTCCTAAATCTGCACATGAAAATCACTCCCTACGAAAGCAAAAGACTTGGCAGGAGATGCAAAGTCTCCCCAATGAAAAGCAGGGTCGTCACGAGTACGCTAAGAGACACAATAAGTGTCAGGGGGATTACTAATAGACCCCTAACTGTCTTCGAGAAGGCGCTGGACAGACACCTAAAATCAGTACCTGACAGCCGGGCTGTGGCTCGTACGTCGGTTTACGTGCGGCCAGCAGTAACAGCCTGGTTGATCAGGTCCTGATCCACATTGAGGCCTGGTCACGGACCGGGCCGCCGGGGCGCTGACCCCAGAAACCCCGTCCAGGTATACCAAGTATGACTGTTTTATATACACTGAATGCTAAACCAGATTTGCATTCAGCTCAAGGAGTAGTGGAGGGTCAAGCCTCTGAACGCAAATAGCCAGACAGAAAATTTCTCTACTCTCAGCTCTAAAACTACGCACGCAACTTTTTCCATTAATAACGTTAGGGACGGCATTTGTAATTGTACCGGACAGAGGAGCATTTACTACCTCCGGTCTTCTCAACTCCATCCCCCACCCATGGGTGCCTCGTAGCTCACTGAGGATAGTATTTGACTCACAATCGCATGGTCCCCGATTCATTTCACTGGCATGGAGAAATATTTGGGCAATTTTCCTTACATCCGTCCTGCCCCTGCTCACTTAACTAAAAGAATAGATAATAAGCTGTGTGTTAGTTATCATTGGGAATATGTGTAAGATTCCGGCCTTGTGTGTACAAAAACACAGTCCTGAGTGTAACAAGATTCTAGTACCTGCTGAAAGTAGTATTCATGAGAAGGATAAAGTTCCCCTATCTAGGCATCTGGGTGGATCAAGTACTGAGTCTTGAGATGGTAGCCTGTACCACCTCCTCCATTCTCCTACCCTCTCCCCAACCAACTACCTCCATGGATCAAGCCTGTACTACCTGGTACCTTTCCCTACCATCTCCCCACCCAACTACCTCCATGGATCAAGGCAACAGAGTCTGTATGTACAGGAAGAATTTGTAGGGTGGCCTTTGATAGTGTATTTAATTAAAATCGCTATTCACCAAATATTTATCCAGCAGTTTCATTAAGGTCTCCTTTGTGTTTGGGCTTATAACATGGCAGTGTTATGTGTTCCCGTCATCTTCAACTATGTTTACAGAAGTTTAAAAACATGTTTCAGTTGGACGTCCTACTTCTGAATGCAAAATTGTTATTACGTTATGACTTAGCACTTGATCATGCAAAAGACATGAATTATATCTCCTGGCTTCCAACTCTAGCTAAGATAAAAACAACTTAAAATTTCTGAGTCTCCTATTTTTTTTCGCTTTCTCACGAAATCTTTTCTTTTGAATCAAGAATGATTACTACCTATTACGCATGGCCCACAAGATTTTAGCGCATTCCCGTGAATAAATAATGATAATAATACATAATTTTATAATAATAATAATTTGCACTATCCAATTTATCTTCATTTTCAGAGTAATTTGGGGAATTCATCTTAAGTAATTAAGGCGCAGTGTGACCAATGCTGTGGAGCACAGCATCACGTTAGCTGTGAGTAGCTGTGAAGCACAGCATCACGTTAGCTGTGAGTAGCTGTGAAGCACAGCATCACGTTAGCTGTGAGTAGCTGTGAAGTACAGCATCACGTTTAGGTGTGAGTAGCTGTGAAGCACAGCATCACGTTAGCTGTGAGTAGCTGTGAAGTACAGCATCACGTTAGCTGTGAGTAGCTGTGAAGCACAGCATCACGCTAGCTGTGAGTAGCTGTGAAGCACAGCATCACGTTAGCTGTGAGTAGCTGTGAAGTACAGCATCACGTTAGCTGTGAGTAGCTGTGGAGCACAGCATCACGTTAGCTGTGAGTAGCTGTGAAGCACAGCATCACGTTAGCTGTGAGTAGCTGTGAAGTACAGCATCACGTTAGCTGTGAGTAGCTGTGAAGCACAGCATCACGCTAGCTGTGAGTAGCTGTGAGGAACAGCATCACGTTAGCTGTGAGCAGCTGTGAGGAACAGCATCACGTTAGCTGTGAGGAACAGCATCACGTTAGCTGTGAGTAGCTGTGGAGCACAGCATCACGTTAGCTGTGAGTTCCTGTGATTAACAGCATCACGTTAGCTGTGAGGAACAGCATCACGTTAGCTGTGAGTAGCTGTGGAGCACAGCATCACGTTAGCTGTGAGTAGCTGTGGAGCACAGCATCACGTTAGCTGTGAGTAGCTGTGAGGAACAGCATCACGTTAGCTGTGAGCAGCTGTGAAGCACAGCATCACGCTATCTGTGAGTAGCTGGGAGGAACAGCATCACGTTAGCTGTGAGCAGCTGTGAAGCACAGCATCACGTTAGCTGTGAGGAACAACATCACGTTAGCTGTGAGTAGCTGTGATTAACAGCATCACGTTAGCTGTGAGTAGCTGTGATTAACAGCATCACGTTAGCTGTGAGTAGCTGTGATTAACAGCATCACGTTAGCTGTGAGTAGCTGTGATTAACAGCATCACGTTAGCTGTGAGTAGCTGTGATTAACAGCATCACGTTAACTGTGAGTAGCTGTGATTAACAGCATCACGATGTAGCTTTTGAACAGCATCACGTTAGCTGTAGTAGAGGAGCACAGCATCACGTTAGCTGTGAGTAGCTGTGAGAACAGCATCACGTTAGCTGTGGAGCGTGAACAGCATCACGTTAGCTGGAGTGTAAGCATCACGTTAGCTGTGAGGAACAGCATCACGTTAGCTGTGAGTAGCTGTGAGCACAGCATCACGTTAGCTGTGAGTAGCTGTGATTAACAGCATCACGTTAGCTGTGAGGAACAGCATCACGTTAGCTGTGAGTAGCTATGGAGCACAGCATCACGTTAGATGTGAGTAGCTGTGAAGCACAGCATCACGCTAGCTGTGAGTAGCTGTGAGGAACAGCATCACGTTAGCTGTGAGTAGCTGTGAGGAACAGCATCACGTTAGCTGTGAGTAGCTGTGGAGCACAGCATTATCTTAGCTATGTGAAGCACATCATGATGTTAGCTGAGTAGCTAACATCATGCTAGCTAAGTAGCTGTGAAGCACAGCATGATGTTAGCTGTGTGTAACTGTTAATCACAGCATTGTTAGCTGTGTGTAGCTGTGTGAAGTACAGAGTGATGTTAGCTGTGCAGGTAAACATTGCTTGGTGCACATCAAGTGTTTGAAAGTAACATCCCTGAGGTGCTCTTCCTTCATCTTGGGTAGTGCTTCTAACATTATGTATTCCTGTTTAACAGATTACAGTGAAAGAAGAGGAGTAGGAGAGGAAACAGAGAGAAAGAGGAGAGAGAAGAGAGAGAGAGGAGAGAAAAGAGAAGAGAGAGAGAGAGAGAGAGAGAGAGAGAGAGGCGCTTGTAGAAAGCCAATCTCACCTGGATTATGCACCACTTTCTTGGGTTTTCGCTCACTTTCCCATCTCTCTCTCTCTCTCTCTCTCTCTCTCTCTCTCTCTCTCTCTCTCTCTCTCTCTCTTTCTCTCTCTTCCGTGGCAACAAGAGCCCCGTGCAACATGAAGACGTTCAGGGCGTTCATTGCTGAAGTTATTGATCGTGAGGGAACGTGAAGATGGTTCCTACCTTCCCTCTCCCTTCTCCTCCGCCTCCTCCTCTCTTCTCTCTCCCTTTCTCTTTCCAGTTCTATTCTATTCTCTCATTCTCCCATACCATTCTTTTTCGTTCATACCCTTCCATTTATTCTTTCCTCTCATCTCCCTCTCTTCTTTCTCTTCACTTTATTCGTTCCCTTTCCATTCTCTCGTTCTGTCTATCATTTGTTGACGCTCAGCTGATGCCTGGGGGAGAAGGGCAGGGAGGGAAGGCAGAATGATGGAAGAGGGAGGGGAGAAATAAAGGGGACTTGCTGGAGGAAGCTAAGGTTGGGAGGGAATTTGAATTAGACAAGAAACAAGGGAAATGCGAACGAGGGGTGGAGGAAGGAAGAGAAAAAGAGGGAGAAACTGGTAAGGCAGAAGAAAGGAGATAGAAATATGGAAGACGAAAAAGACTAAGGTAAGGAGAAGAAAAGAGAAGGGAGATACGATGTAGATTGACTTAGAATGGCGATGAAGAGAGCGACGTGTGGGAGGCTGAGGTAGAGAGAGAGTGAGAGAGTGAGAGAGAGATATGACAGAGGTTAAGGTAGGGAAGGAAAAAGGTGGAAAGAGACCAGGAGTTAATATGTGAGTACATAAAACACGAAGATTACAGGAAATTTTCAGTGTTATAAACGAAACTATCTGTTGAGGACTGACTACAGCCTGGGGCCCCGCCGCTAATGTCTAGACAGTTGAGGCTATGATAGTAAAGCTAGTTGCTCTCTCCTTGCCCTCCACTAATGACTAGATAGTTGAGGCTATGATAGTAAAGCTAGTTGCTCTCTACTTGACTAGATAGTTGAGGCTATGATAGTAAAGCTAGTTGCTCTCTCCTTGCCCTCCATTCTCTGGTCACGAGTACTTAGATTGAAATGTCAAAAAATATGACCATAACTTTTTACTAATTCTTTTGTTATTATTTAAACTTCTACTGCTGCTTATACTACTATTACTACTGATACTACTATAACTACTGTTACTACATTTACTACTTATGCTTCTAAATTTACCACAATTACTATATTCACTACTTCTCTAATATGTCCGAGGTATTCCCTAGTCCATTCACTACCAACTGACCAACCGGGTATCCCGAGAAGCTCAAGAACTACCCTCAGGGTTTCAAAGAACTCTACAAAAGCCTTAGTGGGATTTACCTCACACCCACCAATGCCAGCCCCTAGGAAAGAGACTTCTGTGTTCTTAGGCAAGTGGCTGCACTATATATATATATATATATATATATATATATATATATATATATATATATATATATATATATATATATATAGATATATATATATATATATATAGATGGGAAGTACAGTGCCGGCACTCTGAAGGAGGGTGTTAATGTTGCAGTTTTATAACTGTAGTGTAAAGCACCCTTCTGGCAAGACAGTGATGGAGTGAATGATGATGAAAGTTTTTCTTTTCGGGCCACCCTGCCTTGGTGGGAATCGGCCGATTGTTAATAAAATAAAATAAAAAAATATATATATATATGGGAAGTGGAACAGAATTCTTCCTCCGTAAGCCATGCGTGTCGTATGAGGCGACTAAAATGCCGGGAGCATGGGGCTAGTAACCCCTTCTCCTGTATACTTTACTAAAGTTAAAAGAGAAACTTTTGTTTTTCTTTTTGGGCAACCCTGCCTCGGTGGGATACGGCCGGTTTGTTGGAAAAAAATATATATATATATATATATATATATATATATATATATATATATATATATATATATATATATGCAAGAAAACCACTATGAAAAATAGAAGAATTCCAGCGCTTTCGTGACTACTCATATAGTTCCTTGATAATGTGAGTAGTCACGAAAGCGCTTGGAATTCTTCTATTTTTCATAGTGGTTTTCTTGCATATTTTGATATCACCTGTTTACTGTGATCTTTTTGCATATATATATATATATATATATATATATATATATATATATATATATATATATATATATATATATATATATATATATAGGAGGTACCACCTCTAGAACTTTACTGGGACCCTCATCCTCAGAGAAGATGATTAACGTACCTCAGGGAAAATTCAAGGTTCTCCCCGGAGCTGTTTGAATATTTTCTTCTCTTACCACCCCTTATATTTTATATTACCTGTTAACTTTATTAATAGACAGAATACATTGACAGAAAGCACAAACATAAATACATTAGTACAATATATCAAAGGTTATGAATCTCCTCCAGCTCCTCCGAAGCCGGAAACGAGCCCAGTATGCAGCATGCATTTCCCCTCTGGATGGCCACGCTGAGGCGATGGAACATAAAAGTGGCTGCCCTTGGTCCCTGGTGGTGTTGATGAGTCTGGAACCCAGTTCTTTAAGGAAACGTGTGGCATTTTTTTCCCATGATTCTAAGGTCTCTGATCCCACTGGGATAAATTGATGCTGTTGGCTTATGTCTCTGTACTTGCCGATCTTTTACTCCTCCCTGTCGCCCAACACTGTGATGGATGTAGGTGTCAGCCAGCATCGATACACAGGTATAGTCCCATGCTAAGAGCTTGCCATTCTTCCAAGGATAGATGGTGATCCCGTCGGGGCGGTTTGCTGGGTTGCGGGTATTGTTGGCTGCTAGTGATCGGGGCTCTCTCTCGGGTTCTCTTTATCATGTCGTTGACCTCATCGAGTCTTGCATGCGAGCCCTTGGTTTTGGAACAGTTAAGACCATGTAGACTGTATTGGTCGGCTATCCCATGTGAATTGGGGCAGCAAGGCGAAGAGCCACTGCAATATGGAGGGTCTTAGGGTCGAGGCGTGTTCCCAATGCCGAAATGTTAACTGTTTGGAGAAAGTCCCCAGAGTGGAGTACACTCACAGCTTGGAGGCGGGTAGTCTCCCTGTCTGATGTTAGAACCCTAAGCATGTTGGCAAGCACCTTTTCAGCGATGGGACCATCACAGCTTGACTGTTTGTAGGCCAGTGCTGCACAAGGTTTTGGTGCCAGTGATGGCACTGGAATAGCTAGGGTCCTGTATTCCTGCTGAGTCACTGAGGTTGTCTGGTTGTCTGGAGAAATTTGTCTTATTAACTCGTTTGATGCTATGAAAAAGGATAGAAAAGCTGGTAGGGCAATCTGGGATGATTTGCGTACTCCCAGTCCCCCAAGCCTGACTGGAAGTGAGGCTTGCAACCACTGTCCATCTTCGAGGGAAAGAGTCAATACACTCTCTAGCATGGTCTTGAGGAGAGAGTCATATTCCTTGTGTTTCGGACTGCTGAAGGCTGGGGAGCAACTCAGGAAGTAAGTAAGTTTTGGGATTGCCAGGCACCTGGTGAGCAGGTAGAAGGCATCATGTGTATCGATGTCTTTTATCCTGCCTTCCATCGTCCTGAGGTCTGAGATTTTTTTTCTAGGATCAGATCGATGGCATTGGACCCAAGAGAAGCACCAATGGCTCGTGCTCCTGGTAAAACAGCACTAATATTCTGGATCATCTGTCGATTGGTAGAAACAATTTCACATTTGGTTGGGTTTAAAGATAGGCCCAGGCTCTCTCCCATGTCTTTAATTTTTCTGATGTCCTCTAGGAGAGATTCTGTAGTGCCAGCTATGGTACCATCATCCAAGAACCACGATATTGAGCTCACTGGAGAGCGCTTATATACATGTCGTGCCGAATAGTTAAAATTGGTCAATTAGCAAGAACTCATTTAACATTAAGTCCTTTATAAATTCTTCTCTTATACGTTTAAAGACATTTTTTTTCATTTATGTTAATGTATTACGGTGTAGCATATTAAAAACATTATATAAAAAATAATGCTCCATAGTTCTGGATTGTATTGAAACCGGACGCGTATTATTCCTGGTCAGGCAGTGGCCAGGCGAGAGGATTGTGAGGTGTGTTTGGTTCAGTAGGTGAGCACAGCAGAGGGAACAAGTTGTAGTGGTGTGAGTAGGTGGTTTGGTGAGTTTTTTAGTGTATACTATAGGTTATTTTATTTGTGTGTAGGTGCTCTCATGCTTATCTACAGACCCAACAGCTTGTAATTCTTTACCAATTAACTGGGTTCTTGCTAATGTGGCCCAGTTACTGTCTGGCCAATTCTGGGATTTTGCTGTTTTTTCAGTGTGAAAAAGTTATCAGGATCATTTTCAAACATTTTTGGGACAAACTTTATAGCGTGTTCCAATTTCAATGTCTACCTTGTTACCTGTTACATTTTATGAAGCAGCAAATTCTCTCTTTCTTTCTGTTTAGCCCTAAAGATTTCTAAATTTCTCTTCCCGTATTTTAGTACGTTCAATCCTTCTTAGATCTTTTTCTTCCATAATTAGAGCTAATTTTAGTCTTAATATCTGTGCTTAATTACTCTCATTATTAGCTGTGAGGTTTGATCCAGGACCTCCTCCCAGACCCCTGTCACCACTAGAATCTCTACTGCTTACAGAAATCTTACTTATTAAAGCAGAAATTACTAATATAGAATAATAAATCACACAGCAAAGCACATAGGTACATTAAATTATTATTATATTCACAGAGAATTATTATTACTAAATAACTCCCTTAATCACTAAATGTGTACACACATAAATCAGGCAGAAAAATAATTGTATTACACCTGAAAAAATTATTACTATTAATATAAATCCTTCCTTTAAATATTCTCCAGGTTTCAAATGTGAATTATCATTTTAAACTTGATAATTCTCCTGTATATGGCATCCATGTAATGGGTTTTTGACTCGCGTAACTTCAATAAAATGTCCTGGCTCCTAAAGGCTGCTCATCCTGCTATCTAGGGGTAATATTGTTTAACATTGAAAAAAAAACACTCTAGGGCCAGCATGTACCTTCATACAAATTATGAAGTATTAATTTAAATAGTTAATGTAATATAAGGAAGGACACAAAAAACTCGCCTACACAAAAAATATAATATATATTAATAGTAACGTATATACAACCTATAATCTACTCTGCTACATCACTTTTACTCCAGTTCACATTAACTCACTAGCACTGTCTACTGGAGAGAGAGAGTTCCGGGGGTCAACGCCCCCGCGGCCCGGTTTGTGACCAGTGAGCGACACCATACAGTACTCTCCCAAAACTTAAACAGGCCTCTGCATACTTGGGCCTTACAGATAAACATGAGAGCACCTACTCACACCACTACAACTTGTTCCCTCTGCTGTGGTCACCTACTGAACTCAACACTCCTCTCGCCTGGCCACTGCCTGACCAGGAATAATACACGTCCGGTTTCAGTACAATCCCGGAATTATGGAACATTATTTTTTTATATAAAATTTTTAATACACTACACCGTAATATAATGTAAAAATTAATAGTTTTTGTCTAACTCCAAGAGACTTTGAGAAAGCCATTGACAACATGCCCATGCACTCAGGCCCAGACTCGTGAAACTCTGTGTTCATTAAGAACTGCAAGAAACCCCTTTCGCGTGCCCTAAGTATACTATGGAGAAGAAGCTCAGACATGGGTGAAATTCCAGTCACTAAAAACAACGGATATAGCCCCACTCCATAAAGGTGGCAGCAAAGCATTAGCTAAGAACTATAGACCAAAAGCTCTAACGTCCCGCATCATAAAAAATCTTTAAAAAGTGCTAAGAAGCGTGATTGCAAACCACTTGGATTCCTAAAAACTGCACAATCCATGGCTTCAGAGCGGGTCGCTCCTGCCTCTCGCAACTACTGAATCACTATGATATGGTCTTGGATGCACTGGAAGAAAAACAGAATGCAGATGTAATATACACAGACTTTACAAGAGCCTTTGACAAGTGTGATCATGGTGTAATAGCGCACAAAATGCGTGCTAAAGGAATAACTGGCAAAGTGAGGAGATGGATCTTCAACTTTTAATCAATCGAACACAAAAAGTAGTGATAAACAGAAATAAATCGGAAGCTGTCATAGTGAAAAGCTCTGTTCCACAAGGCACAATACTCACCCCCATCCTGTTCCTCATCCTCATACAGAGATGTAATCCACAGCACCGTGTCATCCTTTCCAGACGATACTAGGATCTGCATGAGACTGTCATCTATTGAGGACACTGTTAACCTCCAAGAAGATATAAACCAAGTTTTCCAATGGGCTACAAAAAACAATATGATGTTCCATGGAGACAAATTCCAACTACTCCGTTATGGAAAACTGGAGGAGATTATACTTAGAACTGAATGTACTACAAACTCTAATCATTCAATAGAGCGAAAAAATAATGTGAGGAACTTGGGAGTGGTAATGTCTGACGATCTCACTTTCAAGGATCACAACAGTGCCACGATCACTACAAAGAAAATTATAGGATGGATAATGAGAACGTTCAAAACAAGAGATGCCAAGCCAATGATTATCCTTTTCATATCACTTGTTCTCTCTAGGCTGGAATGTTGCTATACATTAACATCTCCGTTCAAAGCAGGTGAAATTGCAGATCTAGAGAATATACAGAGAACCTTTACTGCACATATAAATTCCATCAAACACCTTAAATATTGGGAAGGCTTGGAAGCACTTGTACTCACTGGAATGCAGGCGAGAGTGATATATCATAATCTACACTTGAAAAATTCTAGAAGGAATGGTCCCGAATCTGCACACAGAAATCACTCCCTACAAAAGTAAAAGACTTGGCAGGCGGTGCAAAATACCCCAAATGAAAAGTAGGGGAGCCATTTGTATACTAAGAGAAAACACAATAAGTGTCCAGGGCCCAAGACTGTTCAATAGCTTCTCACCAGGCATAAAGAGAATTACCAATAGACCCCTGGCTGCCTCCAGGAGGTAGCTTAACAGATACTTAAAGTCGGTGCCGGATCAGCCTGGCTTCCATAATCCCTCTCTCCAATGTGATATCCAATTTTTCTTTATCTAAATAGTTTGATACCCTTATCACCTTACTCTTATCTTGGTTCACTTTCAACTTTCTACCTTTACACACCCTCCCAAACTCGTCCATTAACCTTTGCAACTTTTCTTTAGAATCTCCTATAAGCACAGTATCATCAGCAAAATGTATGTGTCAACTCCCATTTTGTACTTGATTCCCCATAATTTAATCCCACTTCTCTCCCGAACACTTCTTTTACAACCCCATCTATAAATATATTAAACAACCATGGTGACATCACACATCCCTGTCTAAGACCTTCTTTTACCGGGAAGTAATCTCCCTTTCTTCCAAGAACCCTAACCGGAGCCTCACTATTCTCATAAAAACTCTTTACAGCATTCAGTAACTTACTACCTATTCCATACACTTGCAACATCTGCCACATTGCTCCCCTATCCATTCTATCATATGTTTTTTTCTAAATCCATAAATGCAATGAAAACTTCCCTACCTTTATCTAAATACTGTTCACATATATGCTTCAATGTAAACACTTGATCTACACATCCCCTACCCACTCTAAAACCTCCTTGCTCATCTGCGATCCTACCCTCTGTCTTACCGCTAATTCTTTCAATAATAACCCTACCGTACACTTTACCTGGTATACTCGGTAAACTTATTCCCCTATAATTTTTACAATCTCTTTTGCCACCCTTCCCTTCGGTTTCTGCCAATCCTTAGGTACCTTCCCCTCTTTCATACATTTATTAAACAAAAATACCAACCACTCCCACACAATATCCCCCCCTGCCTTTAACATTTCTGTCATGATCCCGTCAGTTCCTGCTGCTTTACCCCCTTTCATTTTACATAATGTCTCACGCACCTCCCCCACACTCACATCCTGCTCTTCCTCATTCCTAGAAGATGTTATTCCTCCCTGACCAGTGCATGAAATTACCGCCTCCCTTTCTTCATCGACATTTAAAAGTTCCTCAAAATATTCCCGCCATCTACCCAATGCCTACAGCTCCCCATCTACTAATTCCCCTACTCTGTTTTTAACTGACAAATCCATTCGTTCCCTAGGCTTTCTTAACTTGTTTATCTCACTTCAAAACTTTTTCTTATTTTCTGCAAAATTTCTTGACAGTGCCTCTCCCACTCTTTTATCTGCTTGCCTTTTGCACTCTCTTCACCTTTCTTTAACTTTCCATATACTTTGTTCTTCTTACAACACTTCTGTTTTGTAAAAACCTCAATAGGGTCGGAGATCCTTGGAGCATGGGGCAAGTGTGCTCTAAAGTTTCTCAAAGAGCTGGCTGAAAAACTCATCATAGTAACCAAGGACCACAGAACGGCCAGTTTCCTCTTTCAGAGACTCAATGTTGCGATCCAGAGGGGAAATGCCTGCAGCATTCTGGGCATGCGGCTTACTGCCGGGGAGCTGGACGAAGTATTTGAGATGTAGCTCTGAGTTGTTTTACTCCCTATTGTATTCTTGTCAATGTATTTTGTCTTTAAATAAAGTATATCAAAAATATAGGGGGTGGTAGGAGAAATTTTTTAAACAGCTTCAGGGAGAACTTTGAGTTTTCCCTGAAGCAAGTTTATTCTTTTTTCTGAGGATGAGGGTCCCCAGGACAGTTCCAGAGGTGGTTCCTCCCTATATTTTATATATATATATATATATATATATATATAGGATGGGGTCCACCTCTGGTGTCAATTGTGGGACCCATTGCCTCGGAGAAGTGGATAAAAGACTTCAAGGAAGAATATTTAGATTTCTTTCTGAAGCCATTTGAATATTCCACTTCCCCTACCACCCCATCTTTTTTTTACAAACTTTATTTCAAGACAAAATACAATGGGGAGTAAAACAACATAGATAACAACTCAGAGCTACATGTCAAATACTTCGTCCAACTCCCCGGCAGTGGGCCGCGTGCCCAGAATACTGCAGGCATTTCCCCTCTGGATCGCAACACTGAGTCTCTGAAAGAGGAAGCTGGTCGCCCTGTGGTCCTTGGTTTCTATGATGAGTTTTCCACCCAGCCCCTTGAGAAACTTTAGAGCACACTTGCCCCATGCTCCATGGGTCTCCGACCCTATTGGGATGAAGTTATAGCAAGAGGGAAGGTCTTCATATTTGCGGGTCTTCTGGGTCTCCCTGTGGCTGGCAGCTCCACCCCTTCGGCTAAGGAGTGTGGCAGGTAGGTGTCTGCCAATGTGGCAGCACAGGTGTAGTCTCAAGCAATCTGCTTACCATCCTTCCAGGGTAGCATGGTGGCTCCATCAGGACGCTTTTGACTTCCATCAGACCTCTGCACTTGGGGTTCCCGTTGAGCTGGGCAACGGGCTGTGGCGAGGCTTCTCTTATGATGTCATTGACCTCCTCATGTCTAGCATACTTCCCTTCTGATGTGTGACACACTAGACCATGAAGTCCGAATTGATCAGCCGTCGCCCTGCCGCAAATACACCTATGTTCGGTGAGTATGGGGGCGGCTAGGCGAAGAGCAACACCAATCCGAATGGCCTGTGGGTCGAGTCGAGTGCCCAGAGAGGAATTGGGAACAGCAAGAAGGAAATCTCCTGAGTGTGGTGCCTTCACCGCTAGGAGACGAGCTTTGTCCTTTCCTGAAGCGTTGGTGAGCATTGTGTTGGAAATTTTTCCATGATCGGTTTGTCCCAGTGGGACTGTTTGTGCTCTTTGGGAGGAGCTGGTCTACTGGAGGAGTCTGCCAGGATGTCCCACTGCACTGCTGCTTCAATGAACTTTGGGTCTTGAGCTCCCACCACACCTCTCAAACGTTCAGGGACAATCCTCTTGACTAATCCACAGGAGGCCAAACACGATGACAGAAATGCAGGTAACGCTACCTGCCTTGCTTTGCGCACCCCTATACCTCCCCGTCGCACTGGGAGGGTTGCCTGCTCCCATTGCTGATCCTCTAGTGACAGATTCAGTGCCTTCTTGAAGGTTGATCTCAGGTGTGCGTCATACTCGTCAAGTGTTGGGTTTTCAAAAGAGGGTGCGCACCTCAAGAAGTAAGTGAGTCTTGGCATAGTAAGACACCTTGTGAGGAGATACAGGGCATCATGGGCATCAAGATCACTTATTCTCTCCTCCATTCTTTTCAGGTCATTCACTTTGTCCTTGAGGACAGTGTCGATGGCGTGGGGACCCAGCGGTGCTCCCAGGAGGGTACTGTTGGATGGAGTGGTAGTAGTGACTTCTGGGAGGATTGTTTGCACCGCATTGATTATTTCCTGATTTGTTGTGAGGGATTGAGGATGAGTCCTAAGGCTTCTCCCTGTGTCTTCACCCGTTGTAGGTCCTCTAACAAGGACTCCCCAGTACCTGCCAGAGTGCCATCATCCAGGTACCAGATGTTGAGCTCGCTGCATAGGCTGGAAGTTAGTTCTCTTACTGCCAAACAGAAGAGAAGTGGAGCGAGTGGATCACCCTGCTGAACACCCTCAGATGAGGGAATTTCATGTTCCCCAAACAAAAGAGTCGAGGGTTTGCTGTAGCCAGCTGAAATGAAGGAAAAGAGACTGGGGAACCGATCCCGAACGGCTGTCAAGACCACATCTCTCTTTACCATATTAAAGGCATTTCTAAAGTCAAGTTTGACTACGGCCTTGTCTTCTGATAGGTCCCTGATGTAGGCCCTTGCCGCATGAGCTGCGGCTTCACTGCCTTGAGAGACCCCAAAGCCCAGTTGGTGTGGCTGGAGTAAACTGGCAGCTTCTAGGCGAATGTTTCTTACTGCTGCTTTGGCAACTAGGCGGCGAAGGGTGTTACCAACAGCAATGGGTCTGATTCCCCCATCCTTCTTCTTCAAAGCGCATAATGAGGCTCCAAAAAAGAAAGGTTTAATTTCTTCTGGGATTCGCCCAGCCAGGCAGTTGTTGACAAAATTTGTTAATTCGGTGAGGAGAATTGATGCAGATGCTCCGAGTACTGGATTTACCATCTCTTTGAGGTGTTGTGGTCGAATTCCAGTGTAACCTCCTGCAGATCCTGCTGGAAATGACACTATCGCCTTATAGACTTCTGAGTCTGGCAAAATTAATTGTTCAGTGATGGGGTCTCCTTCAGGGTTGTTGTTGATGGCAATGGTATCCCTTGTCGGATGCTTGTCTCTTAGTGCTTGGGCTGTGACCTCATCTTTGGGAGCAACAGTGTCGTCACTTGTAATTATTCTGATTGCTCCCACTGTGTTGCCTTCTTCGATTTTTTTGCTAACCTGTGCGCAAATTTTCTCGTTTTCAGTGGAGTTTTTCTTGGGTCTACCTCTGTGATTCCTGCGATGGTGGGGCAGAGGGACACAATTATCTGTTCTTGGGTAGTTGCGCACTGCCTTGATGACTGAAGTTGTTAGCAGTTTGCCTCGTCTTTCAGGAACTGCAAGACAATCATTGCCAAACAGGAGTAGGTTGCGCCATGCTTTAATGGTGCCTCGGGCTTCTAAATTGGTGGAGCCTCCATTCACCTGCTTAAGAAGGTCTGTGAATTTCCCTGCTGGATATGGACGAGCTGCTTTAGGAATGTGGGATAGGGTACTGCTAGCAGTGGATTTGAATGTCGTGCCAATGTCGTGCCAATTAGGTAAAACTGGTCAATTAGCAAGAACTCATCTAAAATTAAGTCTTTTCTAAAATTTTCTCTTATACGTTTAGAGATATTTTTTTTAATTTATGTTAATGTAAAAAATTATAATTTTGTACCAAGAGAAACTTTGAAAACCTACCTAACCTTATTACAACAAGCGCAATTTAATTTAGCCTAACCCATCTAAATATATTTTAGATACGTTAACAATAATTTAATAATAAACAAACACAATGAAATATATTTTTTTCGTTAGGTTCAGAATGATTTTTGCGAAATTATTGCATACACAAATTTTCGCTTGTCTTATATGGCAAGAAGAGCTTTGCTATTTAAGCCAAAATCGCAAGTTTTACCTAATCGGCACGACATATATATATATATATATATATATATATATATATATATATATATATATATATATATATATATACATGTATATATATATATATATATATTCACACGGAATATACGTGTATTTGCGGCGATGCGCAAGCCGACCAATATGGTCTACATGGTCTTAACTGTTCTAAAACCAAGGGTTGGCATGCAAGACACAATGAGGTCAACGACATCATAAAGAGAACCCTTGCTACAGCTGGATGCCCAGCCGAGAGAGACTCTCGATCACTAGCAGCCAACAATGCCCACAACCCAGCAAACCGCCCCGACGGGATCACCATCTATCCTTGGAAGAATGGCAAGCTCTTAGCATGGGATTATACCTGTGTGTCGACACTGGCTGACACCTACATCCATCACAGTGTCGGGCGACAGGGAGGAGCTGCTGACCACAGAGAGGAGTACAAGATCGGCAAGTACAAGGACATAAGCCAACAGTATCAATTTGTCCCAGTGGGATCAGAGACCTTGGGAGCGTGGGGAAAAAATGCAACACGTTTCCTTAAAGAACTGGGTTCCAGACTCATCGACAGCACCAGGGACCCAAGGGCAGCCACGTTCATGTTCCAGCGTCTCAGCGTGGCCATCCAGAGGGGAAACGCATGCTGCATACTTGTCTCGCGTCCGGCTTCGGAGGAGCTGGAGGAGATTCATAATCTTTGACATATTGTACCATTGTATTCATGTTCATGTTTGTGTTTTCTATAAATGTATTCTGATTCTATTAATAAAATATATATATATATATATATATATATATATATATATATATATATATATATATATATATATATATATGTCGTGCCGATTAGGTAAAACTTGCGATTTTGGCTTAAATAGCAACGCTCACCTTGCCATATAAGACAAGTGAAAATTTGTGTATGCAATAATTTCGCCAAAATCATTCTGAACATAACGAAAAAATATATTTCATTGTGTTTGTTTATTATTAAATTAATGTTAACCCCTGTGGTTTAGCGCTTCTATTTGATTATAATAATAATAATAATAATTAAATTAATGTTAACGTATCTAAAATATATTTAGTTGGGTTAGGCTAAATTAAATTGCGCTTGTTGTAATAAGGTTAGGTAGGTTTTCAAAGTTTCTCTTGGTACAAAATTATAAATTCTTACATTAACATTAATGAAAAAAATATCTTTAAACGTATAAGAGAAAATTTTAGAAAGGACTTAATTTTAGATGAGTTCTTGCTAATTGACCAGTTTTACCTAATCGGCACGACATATATATATATATATATATATATATATATATATATATATATATATATATATATATATATATATATATATACATTGCTAGTCACGGCATTATGCCACCCCTCTCCCACACACGTACCAAAACACAAACATACCATGAAAGATTATAAAATATATATATATATTTGCACACGTACTGATGTTTTAATACTTGGTGCTGGGTCCTTTACCCTTTACGCTTAATCACGTCCCTCAGCCGTGTAGGTAGACTCTCACACAAATTCTTGAGGGTTTGGGGATGTATATTATTCCATGGTTGTGAGTTGGACCTGACTAGCTTGTGCTACTAGGTCAGATGCCGTGCTCCTCCCTTAAGTGAATGTGACTGACCTGACTAGGTCAAGGCATTGGCTTAAGTCAGTGGGAGAATTGAACCTGCCTCACATGGGCCAGTAGGCCTGCTGCAGTGTTCCTTCTTTCTTATGTTCTTATGCCTCATGTAGAGCAGCCTCCAGCTGCAGGATGGAACTGATATCCTTGCCCAGTAAATTTCATTTCACTACTGACTAGAGGTTCTCAATAGGGTTTAGGTCTGGGGAATTGCCTGGCCAGTCATTAAAGAACCTCACTTCACAGTCCTTAAGCCACTGAACTACAGATTTGGTGGTATGACACGGTGCACCGTCCTGCATAAAAACTGTAGCCCCACACTTGTCAAACGCCTTAGGTAAATTGTCACACAATAACTACAGGTAATTATACTGGTTTTTGGGAAGCACAATGAATTCACCAACACTCTGAGCACTGAAAAAAAAAAAAAACTATGAGCGAGTCTAGGTGTTTGGTGGTCCCACAGGTGTAGCGTGGGTCGGTACACATGTTTCCCACGGTTACAGGTGCCTGTGAAGGTTGCTTCATCACTCCAAAGTACTTCAGACCACTGTTGAGGAGTCCAGTGAAGATATTTCTTTGCATAATCCAGCCTACGCTTCTTCTGTGGCTTGGAGAGGATCGGTTTCTTAACCTGGCGGTGACTACTGTAGCCCAGTTCTGACATGCGTCTGAGAGATACCTCTGAGAGAAGATGTGGGTTCTTTTCTTTCAATTCTCCAGCAGTTATCTTAGGTGTACTCTCTAATGGCTTCTTTAACACAGTTAAGGTACGAACAGATGTCTTCTTCGAGGGGCCAGGCAGAGGTTTGGCAGACGGTAACTCGACACCGCCACCAGCCTTGAAACACTACTCCCAGTTCGTCACTGAACGCTCACACACACCAACATTCTCCACTATTTATTTCGTCTGGTGCCCAGCTTTGTGAGCTATAGTTTCAGTTGTTAAAGACTTCCTTTTACCCATAATCAAACATGTATAGCCCCAAAACTAAAGGAAACACCAGACAAAAAATGGGGCGGATGAGAGACAAAAGTGCAACACAGAGAATCTTCACAGAACACATAAAGGCGATAAAACACCTCAATTACTGGGAACGCTTGAAGTTCCTAAACCTGTACTCCCCAGAACGCAGGCGGGAGAGATACATAATCATATACACTTGGAAAATCCTAGAGGGATTAGTATCAAACTTGCACACGAAAATCACTCCCTATGAAAGCAATAGACTCGGCAGACGATGCAACATCCCCCAAATGAAAAGCAGAGGTGCCACTAGCACGATAAGAGACAACACAATAAGTGTCAGGGGCCCGAGACTGTTCAACTGCCTCCCAGAATACATAAGGGGGATTACCAATAGACCCCTGGCTGTCTTCAAGCAGGCACTGGACAAGCACCTAAAGCCAGTACCTGACCAGCCGGGCTGTGGTTCGTACGTCGGTTTTTTTGATTGCGGCCAACAGTAACAGCCTGGTTGATCAGGCCCTGATCCACCATGAGGCCTGGTCACAGACCAAGCAGGAGGGATGTTGACCCCCGGAACCGTTTCCAGGTATACGGCAGCCACGTGAACACAGAGGAGTCACTGTGGAATGTGGCGGCAGGCCATGACGTCATGCTAACGGCTGTTACCCGGCATAATGCACTGACGAAAAAAGACCCCCCTGTATTATAGGTTTTCGTTGAAAATCCTTTCCAGAATTCTGTTTGAGTGCCATTACCGAACGAATTTGTTCCCATAAGGACAAATGTAAATTAGATTAGTCGTTTCAGACCCCAAAAATACACTTACAAAAGCACTTACGAAAATACACTTACATAATTGTTCGAGTTTGGAGGTGAACGAAAACCGAGGGTCCACTGTATACTATATATATATATATATATATATATATATATATATATATATATATATATATATATATATATATATATATATATATATATATATATATAATACATATCAATAACAACACTGCGACTAGCCAGGGGATTGAACCTGTGTTGTTTTAGCCCACCTTATGGTGAGCGAAAATCCACGACGCTCTAACCCATTGGACCATACAATCCTACAAACATGACGCACGAACCGTGAACCGAGGTCATATGATGGTGTGGGTGCTTAAGAGCTAATTTCATTCTACTCCCCGTTTGGTGTACTAGCCTTACAAGACAGTCAGTTCACAAACACTAATACTGTAGTAGTAACCCAATGTAACATTAGTGACATGACAATTATCAAAAATTCAGTCAAACTTCGATATGATGTAAAAGATTTACCATTCTAAATATAGATATCTGGCAATTGTCTTAGGTATTTTCCCATACATTAGAGAAATAGGTCCACTGCTGACTCATTTAAAGGGGAAGACATCTGTAGTTTATCCAAAAGGAAGATGGCCATAGTTTATCCCACCAGCCCAAGACATCTGTATTTATTCAAAAGGAAGACAGCCATAGTTTATCCGACAAGATTCTGAAGCACACATCGGTTGAACTAGCAAAACCAAACCATTTAACAGAATCCATCGCATTCGTATAGGAATCCGGTTTTAGGCAATGCATTATGGCCTCCACTATAAATGAATCTAATTTGAATATGCCGCCACTCTTATTATATAATGAACGTTTATCATGTTTTATAATTGCCACTTCAACAATATTCCGTCCAAGAATATCGAATATTTGTGTTGTGATGTCCTAATATCCAGAGCTTTGCCAGTCTGCCCTTCATAAGATAAATTGCGACCATTGCAGCCAATTCTATACACAACCGACACAATGTTGAAAAGTCTTTATCAAAATGTTTTTAACAGTCTTTCGTTGTTCACTGCACCTGGCAGGATTTTATGAAATAACTTTGAAAACGAGCATAGTGCTCGGTGATATGGGGAAACATCGTCTAGCTTCTGCTAGGCGCCCATACTTATCTGAGGTCTGGAGTCGTGGATAAAGTACTGTGTACTTTGATGCAGAGTTTACAGGTTCAAGTACTGTTGTGGAGGTAGATATGATGTTTGTAAATAATTTAGCCTGATTGCGAATTATTTAACATATGTATGTATGAAAAAATACAAGTAAAACGAAACCATGCATAAAAAAACTTGGAAGCTCCCTGGGTATCCCTTCAGCTTTACTGACAGTAGGATTAATGAGGACTAGATGGGAGGACTGGCAGGCTTTGTAGTGCACACGCATCTGCAATAAAAAAAACTACAATTTTGCCTTGTTTTGGTGGATATTTATAGTAAGATGCTTTATGGCATGTTTAGTCCCTGTATAAGCCTTGTATATGTTAATTACATATACGTGGGCTGGACAAAATAATGTGAATAACGACTGAACTGTCGGACTTTCGAACTAATGACTGAATAATCAATATAAATATGTTATAAATCCCCTTTTGTCGTTCTTTTCATTCACATCTATTGTTTTGTTATATTTCGGAACGAAGTAGAGACAAGACTTCCAGAGACGACAAATTGTTGGAGCGCAGATGGCTGGAGCATCGGTCAATGCTGCATGTTTGGAGAGCAACTGTCTCTATGGTCATGTCTGCATTCCAAAATGATGGTATGACAAACTCCAACAAAAGCAATAGTTGAAGAATTGAGACACTTATGCAACATATGGGAATCTTTATTGAAGAAACGTTTCGCCACACAGTGGCTTCATCAGTCCAATACAAAGCTAGAAGGTATAAGGAGAGGAGGAGTTTGAGATAATCAGTCCAACATTTGGACGAAGACCTACTTCGACTAGTGGATGGTCCCACTGTGATCCCGCCTCCTCCTGCTTCCACTCACCTGACTGCAGTATATAACCCACTTCTCTGGCCCTATGCTGTACTTTCTACAAGAGGGATGGACTGAACACATAGATTCCAGGCTGAGGGACTGATTACCTCAAACTCCTCCTCTCCTTATACCTTCCAGCTTTGTATTGGATTGATGAAGCCACTGTGTGGCGAAACGTTTTTTCAATAAAAATTCCCATACGTTGCATAAGTGTCTCAGTTCTTCAACTTGTCGGTTTTCAAAACCATTTACCACAAAAAAGCAATAGTTAACGCAAGAATAAGCTGTATGACCAGGACCGTCGAGTATCAAAGGGTATTGTGTCGAAATATCGTAAGATTACTGCTGAAAAAGTGACTACAGAGCTAAATCAGTATCTGGCAAATCAGATTTCAACCAGAACAGTTCGTTGTGAGCTCCATGCATGGTATCATGCAGGTATCACGGGAGGACTGCTATTGCTAAAACTTTCCTTTCAGAAGCAAATATTGCAAAGCTCAAAAAATCAGTATAATGACCATAAGAACTAGACAATGAACCAATGGAAGAACTTTATTTCCTCCGACTAACCTTTGTTTACATCTGGAGACAAACTAAAGAAGCTTATAACCCCAACTGATTATTTGGGCAGGATTATTGTGGGATTCTCTTAGCCCGGCACTAGTACAGCATGGTAGGGTTAACCCCAAAACATATTTGTCGATTTTGGGTGACCAAGTCCTTCCTATCGAACAAATGCTGTTTCCCAATGGCGGCACTACATTCCAATACAATTTTGCACTAATTCACACAGCTAGAGTTGTTCATTATTGGTATAGAGAACATGAAAGTGAAGTCGAACTCTTGGATTGTCCCTCACAATCGCCTGATCTAAATATAATCAAGAATCTATGGGGGTCAATTGGAACAGCAGGTCAGGAACGGATTTCCTCCAACGTCTTCTCTGAACGAGTTGGAGCAGGTTTTACTTACCTTGAGTTTACCTGGAGAGGGTTTCGGGGGTCAACGCCCCCGCGGCTCGGTCTGAGACCAGGCCTCGTAGTGGATCAGGGTCTGATCAACCAGGCTTTTACTGCTGGCCGCACGCAAACTGACGTACGAACCACAGCCCGGTTGGTCAGGTACTGACTTTAGGTGCCTGTCCAGGGCCTTCTTGAAAACATCCATGGGTCTATTGGCTGAGAAATTGCTCAAAATTCCTCTGCTATGGGAATCAATTTCTAGACTATTTTGTGATATTCTAGCTGCAAATGGAGGACCATCTCCATATTGAAAGTAAAAAATATTAAATAACAATATGTTCCTATTATTTTGTCCCACCCATTATTCAGTCCTACCAACTTTTAATTGATAAACATTTGGAAACTGTAACAATAACAGCAGATACATAAAGTATACATATTTAACCTTATTTAGCATTCTGGGCAGGTAAGACTACCATGGGTGGCACTGATTGACTGACCACAGGAGCTGCAGTCCACCTTCGTCTTCCTGTCTTAAGCTCTGTGCACAGAAGGCACATCTTCTCTGTCTTCGGTTCCCCTGGAGCGCTGGACGTTGGTTAGATGCATTTATATGATAGACAACACGTGTAGCATCTGTCTCCTTCATTCCACGGGAGGAGGCTTTATCTTCGGCCTACTGTCTGATGAGTGCAATTGTGAGTTCCTTCAAACACAGGGCCATAGTCGTGTTTTGCGAGTGCAAAAATAGTTGGTGTTCATCAGGCGCTCATAATGGTGTTCAACTTTTATAGCACAACAACATTTCTGGCTTCTCATTGTCCCCCAGGGTTGGCTGGTGGTGCATAGATTAAAGGGGTAACACAGTTTTCTTGTCTACAACAACATCCGTGCCTCCACCTGCATGCCACTCAACACGCATACACTCTCCTTCAAAAGCATGAAGGACATAAATTTGTATTATTACTGCATGGTGACTTTAACTTAACATGGGAGAAATGATACAAACGAAATGTTCCCATCGGAGAGCAAAGCACAAACACACACATTATGTACAGTTAGGATGCGACCACACCCCAGATACACAACCAAGCGAGCAAACTTATACACCCATCTTCTGAGAGAACTCATAAGTCATGTATAGTACATGGGGTCACAATTCCCTTCTGTGATGTGACGTATACGAACTAGTTATTTCTTAAGAGAGTCGGATTCAGTAGCACCCCTCATTACCTGTCGAGGATTATGAAAGTGAGAACATTACATCTGATTCCGCAATGTTTTAGCTTCAACAGCAAGATATTGGGGGCCTACAATGTCAAAAGTTTTTCTTTGATCAATAAGGTGGCCATAGAATATTCATTATTTTGATGAATTAGACACGTGTGTATCACTTGGGTATTATTTTGTGGAAATGTTTCCCCAGCCATTGGCTTCATCAGTGCAATACAGAGAAAGATGAAAGATGAGGAGGAGTTTGAGATAATCAATCCCTCAGCTGATCATAAGAGGCTTTTTTACAGCTTTTTCGCGGAAACCAATTTTGGGAATTGTCTATATAAAGGCCTTACTGAAATCCAAGTCAAGGCCTTACTGAAATCCAAGTAAACTGTGTCATATTCTTTATCACTGTCTACTGCCTCAAATGTTTTATTGAAATAGGGTAGTTGATGAGTGGAACAGTCTGCCTAGTAGGGTTATTGAAGCAAGGACCTTGGTTAGTTTTAAATTTAGGTTGGATAAATTCATGAGTGAGAGGGGTTGGATTTGAGTGGGAATTGCACATGAGTAAATAAAATTATCAAAGCTTATTTCTTGGGTAGCATTGAAAATTAGGTTGAACAAATATTCTGTTAGTGGGATGGAATGTGAAGGACCTGCCTAGTATGGGCCAACAGGCCTGCTGCAGTGTTCCTCCTTTCTTATGTTCTTATGTTCTTAAAATCGAGCAGAATGCATTTGCATTTCTCAATTGCTTCATGAACCTTCATCTATTAATAGCTGATCCGGGATGCTAATTTGAAACTGATCTGATTAGGAGTTCAGAATTTATCAATGAAAGCCTTGTAGAACACTGTAGCTTACCATGGGACAGCTCTGGCATTACGTCGTGCAGTATTTAATGGTTCACTAAACTCATAAAATTTAATAACATTATATATAAGTAAACATTCAATATTTTTCGACTTTGTTTTTTTTTCAGTTCTTTTCAGCATAAAATTCTCTTCAGTTCTCTAAGAAAAAATATTGTATAATGTATTTTTAAGGAAGTCCAGTTTATTATAAGGATTCTGTAAAAATTGGCGAATTGGCAGGTATAATTCCCAAATTCCATTAAAAAATGCTTTCAATGCCCAGAAGAGGAAATCTTTGTTTATTTCATTAAACTAATTTAATAAAATTTTCAGTTCAAGATTTATTTAGCTCGAAGTGAAAGCCAAGCTTTATCTTAATAAAGCCCATGATCTCTGAAAGTCTTTATTAAGCCAGTCAGAAGAAAACATTCTCCAAGAAGTGCTTTAAGTCCAACTAGTCAGAGCTTTAAAAAAAAAAATCACCTTCAGCGTTAAAATTTTGAAGTCGATGATAAAAGGCATTACTAAGTATTGAATGGAAATCAATATCACTTATTTAATAAAGGTGACAAAATGCAGCCAGTGTATCCTAGTAACAACACGAACTCTGTATTCTGGAAAACAAACCAGGGCTGAAAATTTATGCCGATCAGTAGTTATGAGAATGGATTTCTGCAATTCCAAGTAATTTAAAGTAATTTAGTACACCGATAAATTTGCTGCACACAAGCTAAGTTAATGATCATATCCTGGTTGCATCATCTATTAAATATTGAGAGTATTCAGAATAGGCAAACTAGTATTTTATCATGAATAACCTTTTCACAGTCCTTCATGTAGAACTACGTCGTCTCAACGGCGTAGTTCTACATGTCTATGAAGTAGTTCTACGTCTTGAGCTCAGCTTACTTATATTTCGGTTTAGATATGAGAAAATGGATCTGTACAGTGAGTGCTCAATATAAAAAAATACTGAACAACGCGGTGCATACTGGGAAAACAAAACTATGGCCGCTTGAATGGTTAATTGGTATAATTTGATACAATGGAAAACATACTACAGAATCAGAGATCACTTGGGTTAGTTTCAAGACCGGAAATAGATTGAAATTGAGCTCAAAGTAGTAGAAATATTAAATTTTTGCCGGTATTTTCCCAGTCTGTTTTATGGGTTTTTAATAGGTCTGATTCAATTATTGTGGCTTCTGATTATATTTTATTATCTAAGAAAGAGCAAATCTTCTATTTTTGTGTGAATAAGAATTCAAAATGGAAGGCAAGTGTAATATAGCAGAGGCCTGGGGACTTACCTGTTGAACAGACCAAATGCTGTCTTAGTGCCAGTAATGTCTACAGTGTTTATTACTGACTTTGTCATTACCTTTAGAAAAAGATTCTCTACTATTTCGAAACTTTATTTTTAAACGAAAGTGGACACTGAGAGCAATATTAATTTCAAGGGATTGCTGCCGACGTTGAATAATAAGACACCTGTCTTGAAGGAGGTGAGATATGAGATCACCGGAGCCCGTTCCAGATTCCCTGGAATTGGTTTTTCAACTTTGGTCAAGGGTACTTGCACATGCCAATTGTTCCTAGAATCTTCTCCTAGTATCGTACTCCTGCGTAAGTTTTTAAAGTGGATCAGATAAGGCATTCTCGTGTTAAAAACGAAATAGAATTGAAAAGTTGGAGGAAGAAAAAAAAAAAGTCTGGCAAGCAGTAAAGGGTTTCCCTCCGGTGTCCCTCATAAGGAAAGAGTTGCTGAGAACTATGTGTTGGCTCATGGCTCTGTACCAACTTATTCTATATTATGCTATATTAACTTATGAGGAGAGGGGAAAGGGATGAAAAATTATATCCCTGTTTTACTAGTGGGCTTGTTAGTAAGTTTATTCAGGTACATGAACACACAAATACATTTACAGAAGGTTTCATACATAGCAGCATATGTGTAGATTACCCAGGATAACCCAAGAAACTCACAGTGGCTTATTTCCATTGGGGTATTTGTTATTTAAACATTAAAAGGAGTTATACTAAGAATAAGGTAAACTGAGTTATTTACATTTACATCTTTACTACGCTGTTCCCTATCAATTTTCCTGACATACTTGAGTCAAAGGGGATTCTCAGGTGTTTCACTAAGGAAACCGAAGTAACGGGTTCCCCATTACACAGGACATTAAAATTATTTACCCTTTTCAGTTTATGTTTAGTGCCAAAGAGTATGGCTTCCGTTTTTTCGAGGTGTAATGATAATTTGTCTACTATTTGCTGCAGGACTCTAGTACATTAGCTATATCTTGTGGGTCTTTACCCGGCACTAACAGAGCATTGGCATATACATACAATAGGAGCTTACACTTGACACTGATGGGCATGTCATTCACATAACATAGGAACAGTAAGGGACCCAGAATACTACCTTGGGGAACCCCATGTGATATCAGCAGGGGTTCTGATTCTGTGTTGTTGGTTTTGAATTTTTTTTTCCTGTTGCTCAGGTATGACTTAAACCAATCTACAGACCCTATGCCGATAGCTTGTAGTTTTTTTATATAATATATTATGGTTGACCGTGTCGAAGACCTTTTGCAAGTCTAAGGTTCTAATATTGGTAGAATTACCGACAATATGTTAAGTAAAAGGACACAAATGCAACTAATGTGACATTTTATTGTGGCAACGTTTCGCTCTCCAGGAGCTTTGTCAAGCCGTTACAAACAATACATGGACACACAGGGTTTATATAGGCTTAGAGTGAGGTGTAATACTAGTGATGGTAGTAGTAGAAGTAGTAGTAGTGATATAAGTTGTAGTAGTAGTAGTAATACAATAAGGTAGAACAATCAACTTGAACATGAGTAAAAGGTGATAAAAGCTATTACTTGGGTAGCATAAAAATATAGGTTAGACAAATATTTCTGTTGGAGGTTGGGTTAGAGAAGGCACTATTGCTCAAAAATCGAATAATACAAGAATAACCCCAGAAAGCTCTGGCAACAACTAAAACAGCTGGGGTATAGCCATTAAACCGTAGATAGATCTACTATAGTGCTAAAAATCAATACCGAGGTATGCCACAAAACAAATGCAACTAATGTGACATTTTATTGGGGCAACGTTTCGCTCTCCAGGAGCTTTGTCAAGCAGTTACCATAACGGCTTGACAAAGCTCCTGGAGAGTGAAACGTTGCCACAATAAAATTTCACATTAGTTGCATTTGTGTCGTTTTACTTAACAGGCCAATAGTTGCTGACATCAGTCCTACTATTTTTCTTGAAGATAGGAGTCACTCTGGCCTTCTTGAACCCCTCCTGAACGGTATTAAGAGTGATGGACACATTTATTATGTGTGCAATGGGGATTGGCAACTGGAACGGTGCTCTGAGTTGGGTTTAAATTGCTTAGGTCTTTTCTCACCAAGTCATAAGTTACATTTACTAGTTGGCAACTGTTTGGGGTAACATGTTTTAAACTTATTGGAGTCTGTGTTTAAGTTATTCGTTGCAACTGGCTGTTTATTTACTAGTGTTGATGTGACAAATGTGTAGTATGAATTAAAATGTTTGTTTTGTGGCATACCTCGGTATTGATTTTTAGCACTATAGTAGATCTATCTACGGTTTAATGGCTATACCCCAGCTGTTTTAGTTGTTGCCAGAGCTTTCTGGGGTTATTCTTGTATTATTCGAGTTTTGAGCAATAGTGCCGTGCCTTGGTCCTTTCATAAGCCTCTGCACTCTGTTCCTCACCCTTTGGAATTCATTTAGTGCTGCAATATCCTGTCTGTTTATCTTAAATCTTTTTAGCCACTGATCCCTGAATTTCATATTATCTAATATCTCAGCAGTCATCCAGAGTTCAGGTCTTCGTTTAATCCTAACCTCTTTAACTGGTGCAATATTATCAAGGATGGCAGTGAATATAATTTTGATTTTATCCCAGGCATCATTTACATCCGTGCAACTTGTTATCACTGACCAGTCACAACTGTGTAGCCTATTTACAAGTGTTTCTTTGCTATAGTTTCTAGTTGACCTCATTTTTATTGTCCTGTGTAGGCCTATCTGTTCCCTAAAGATTTTCCTGGTGCAGTATATGATGAATGGTAAAATGATCATTTAGACCTGTGGTAATAACACCTGACTGACTCATTTTATCAGATGTGGCTACAAAGTATGTGGTCGAGTATGGTGGATGAGAATTGTGTAATCCGGGTAGATGCATTGAGTAGTTAAGTGTAACTATTTAATCCCAGAATTTGCTGGTATCTGTTATATAGCCCGTTATTTTGTTGTTGATAACAGATTTTGAAGTCTCCCAGTATTGCTGTCTCACAGTTGTGCTCAGTTCTGGACAAGACTCGAAAAGTCTTTCAAGAATTGATCATGGGTGGGAGGGGGTAACTAGTTCCTTCTGGGATGGATTTGGTGTTGGGCAGAAACACCTCAAACCTTAGAATCTCCGGTATATTGTCATCCAGATCGGATCTTGGGTTGTAAGCTAAGTCATTTCTTACATAGGCACATACCCCACCACCTTGTCTGTTCCTATCTAAGCGCTTTATGTTGTAACCTTCTATTTTGACTTCGTCAGTCACCATGTCATCTGACCAGGTTTCAGAGATGGATATATCTGCCGCCCTAGTCTTGCTTGCTAGAATCCTAATCTCTGATATTTTGCGTAAAAGTGAGCTAGCGTTGACATGAATAAAGTGAAGGTCTGCTTTCCTGAAACAATCGTAATCATCAGCATATGGCGAGGATTCATTTTTAGTAAAAAAAATAGCTAAATTATTGTCGGCATTACTAAAGCGAAATTGAGCTAAAGTGTATTTGTTACAAACAAACTGATATTTAGCACTATTAATATACCCAAACATACATCTGTAGTGCACCATCAATTACAGAATACACATACGATGTATTTACTGTTTTTCCTCGTACTTTAGTACAGTGTAAACATATGTCTGGTGTTAAGGTAACGGTACCGCTGTGTCGCCTCACGCATGCATTACAGACAAATTTAAAGTTATTCCTAGCTGTTAGTTCGTATTCATCATCACTGATTTTATCCGTGCACCTTACGTGCACGCACTCGTCACATTGATCACAGGTGATCGCTCGACTGCGGCTGCCGACACCATTGCCACAATGAACACAAGGGCACCTTATCTGCCTGGTTTGAACCTGTTGATTAGCTTGTGGTCCAGGATTAGTTTGAAAAATCACCACATAACAGCGCCACAATAAGTGCTGTGCTCCACTGTTTTTGTTTGGGGGTATACGGTGTTGCCATGCCTTGCGACAATAGTGACCTTTCCGTTTCTGGTAGGATGGCAACTGTGGGGGTCTCACTATACAGGGTGCCATCACTCCAGTCGCCTTTTCCAGCCCCCATGACTGATTTCCTTCTTCAGTGAATTTCAGAAGAAATATAAATATAATGGCAGCCCGTACCCCTCTAACGCCTGCCATCTTCCCACTTTCACTCCCTTTAACACTTCCAACAACAAAATTTCTTCCTTTTTCGGTAACCATTGATCGCTAGTTTAACAAATATCCTCGACTACTAGATTACAAACATCAGATCACTAGTTCATCAAACAGTCTTAGAGGAGCCATTTAGACTCCTCATAATATTCAACCCCACCCGCCACTGGTGGTAGCTGGCAACCTCTAGCTTGTAGTAAGGCAACAAAACGTTTAAATTAAAACATATAAAATTAATATACCCATAAAGTAGTTAGACTGTTGGGTTTAGTCCTGACTCTTTCTCTTCTACTTAAGCTCTTCCTCTCACCGGCTATTCTTCTTCTGTCCCCACTTCCCCCTCGCCCCTAGTGAGTCCTTACCTGAGAGTCTGAACTAACTAACTAAATGTGCAGCATTATGATTGCTTCTGTTAAAGGGTAGACCCATATATTTTGAAAGATTTTCTAAATGAATCATTTAAAACGCTAAACGTCCTATAACTAAACGCTATACTGTTATTTCAGAACTAAAAGCAACATTCAGGAATCCAATATGCTTTAAATAAAAAGAACAGTGTTTCAATATCAGCCCCTTTAAAATTTCTAAAATAAAAATTTAATTTTGCGTCAAAAATATATAGTCTCATTTCCGCTGCCTTATTGTCTAGCAAATCACTTTATACACAATTACCTAAATATTTATATTGCTCAACGAATTCATACTGACTGATAATAACACCCATATAATTATATTTGTATTTTCACTAAATACCATACATTTTGACTTCTATTAATATGTTAATATATATTACATATTACTCTTTCTCCGACACATTTAATTAATATTTAATATTTATGAACAAATATATATATATATATATATATATATATATATATATATATATATATATATATATATATATATATATATATATAAAGAGAGAGAGAGAGAGAGAGGAGTGAAGAAGACCAGGATGTGAGTGTGGGGAGGTGCGTGAGGCATTACGTAGAATGAAAGGGGGTAATGCAACTGGAACTGACGGATCATAAGAACATAAGAAAGAAGGAACACTGCAGCAGGCCTACTGGCCCATGCGTGGCAGGTCCAATTCTCCAACCGGCTTAAGCCAATGCAACTGGAACTGACGGATCATAAGAACATAAGAAAGAAGGAACACTGCAGCAGGCCTACTGGCCCATGCGAGGCAGGTCCAATTCTCCAACCGGCTTAAGCCAATGCCCCGACCCAGCCAGGTCAGGTTACATTCACTTAAGTAGCACAAGCTAGTCAGGACCAACTCACACCCACCCGCACCCCACCTGGAAATAACCCTCTCCAGGTAGTCAGGTCACTTCCACTTAAGGAATTAGTACCGCATCCGACCTAGTAGCACAAGCTAATCAGGTCCAACTCACACCCACCCACACCCACTCATGTATTTATCTAACCAATTTTTAAAACTACACAACGTCTTAGCTTCTATGACGGTACTCGGGAGTTTGTTCCACTCATCCACAATTCTATTACCAAACCAGTGCTTTCCTATATCCTTCCTGAATCTGAACTTTTCCAACTTGAAACCATTGCTGCGAGTCCTGTCTTGGCTGGATATTTTCAGCACGCTATTTACATCCCATTTGTTTATTCATGTTTTCCATTTATACACCTCAATCATATTCCCCCTAATTCTATGCCTTTCTAGAGAGTGCAGATTCAAGTCCTTCAGTCTATCCTCATAGGGAAGATTTCTGATACATGGGATCAACTTTGTCATCCTCCTCTGTACGTTTTCCAGTGCATTTATATCCATTCTGTAATACGGTGACCAGAACTGTGCAGCATAATCTAAATGAGGCCTAACCAAAGATGTATAGAGTTGAAGAACAACCTGAGAACTTCTGTTATTTATAATTCTAGATATGAAGCCAAGGATTCTGTTAGCTTTATTGCGAAGACTTATGCACTGTTGTCTTGGTTTCAGATTACTACTAACCAGGACTCCTAAATCCTTCTCGCAATCACAAGTAATAAGATCTACATTATTCAGTTTATATGTGGCATGGTTATTGTCCTGCCCAACATTTAGAACTTTTCATTTGTCTACATTAAACTGCATCTGCCACTTCTCCGTCCACTGCATCAGTCTATTCAAATCATCCTGGAGTGCTCTAATGTCCTTATTAGAATGAATTGGACGGCCTATTTTGGTGTCATCAGCAAATTTGCTTATGTTGCTATTTATTCTCTCATCTATGTCGTTTATGTAAATTGTAAACAACAGGGGGCCCAAAACTGACCCCTGTGGAACACCGCTTGAGACGTGCCCCCATTCTGATTTCTCTCCATTTATGCAAACTCTTTGCTGCCTATTTGTCAACCATGCCTCTACCCAGGAAAAAAAATAACCTATTCCGTGTGCCTTAAGTTTCCTCAGTAGCCTCTGATGTGGAACTTTATCGAAAACCTTACTGAAGTCCATATACACAATATCATATTCATTACCATGATCTACCTCCTCAAACACCTTAGTGAAAAATGTTAGTAAATTCGTAAGACAGGAACGCCCCTTAGTAAAACCGTGTTGAAATTCATTAATCAATTTATGCTTTTCAAGATGGCTACGAATTACCTCGGCAATTATTGATTCCATAAATTTACCAACTATGGAGGTAAGGCTTATTGGTCTATAGTTCGAAGCTAAGGACCTGTCACCTGCCTTGTAAATAGGTATTACATTTGCCCTTTTCCACTTGTCTGACACTATGCCAGTTTGTAGTGATATATTGAAAAGATATGCCAGAGGTTTGCTAAGTTCCTCTTTACATTCCTTTAAAACTCTTGCAAACAGTTCATCAGGGCCATAAACCCATCCGCTGACACGTCAACTCCCAAATATCTGAAAACATTTACTTCTTCCATAATCCCTCTCTCCAATGTGATATCCAATCTTTCTTTATTTAAATCGTTTGATACCCTCATCACCTTACTCTTATCTATGTTCACTTTTAACTTTCTACCTTTACACACTCTCCCAAACTCGTCCACTAACCTTTGCAACTTTTCTTTAGAATCTCCCATAAGCACAGTATCATCAGCAAAAAGTAACTGTGTCAACTCCCATTTTGCATTTAATTCTCCATAATTTAATCCCACCCCTCTCCCCAACACCCTAGCATTTACTTCTTTTACAACCCCATTTATAAATATATTAAACAACCATTGTGACATTACACATCCCTGTCTAAGACCTACTTTTACCGGGAAGTAATCTCCCTCTCTCCTACACACCCTAACCTGAGCCTCACTATCCTCATAAAAACTCTTTACAGCCTTCAGTAACTGACTACACTCTGTCTTACCTCTAATTCTTTCAATAATAACCCTGCCATACACTTTATCTGGTATACTCAGTAAACTTATTCCCCTATATTTTTTACACTCTCTTTTATCCTCCTTCCCTTTATATAAAGGAACTATACATGCTCTCTGCCAATCCCTAGGTACCTTCCCCTCTTTCATACATTTATTAAACAAAAATACCAACCACTCCAGCACTATATCTCCCCCTGCTTTTAACATTTCTGTCATGATTCCGTCAATTCCAGTTGCTTTACCCCCTTTCATTCTACGTAATGCCTCACGCACCTCCCCCACACTCACATCCTGCTCTTCTTCACTCCTAAACGATGTTGTACCTCCCTTGCCAGTACATGAAATTACCGCCTCCCTTTTTTCATCGACATTTAAAAGTTCCTCAAAATATTCCCGCCATCTACCCAATACCTCCAGCTCTCCATCTACTAACTCCCCTACTCTGTTTTTAACTGACAAAGCCATTCGTTCCCTAGGCTTTCTTACCTTGTTTATCTCACTCCAAATTTTTTTCTTGTTTTCAGCAAAATTTCTTGACAGAGCCTCTCCCACTCTTTCATCCGCTCTTCTTTTGCACTCTCTCACCACTCTCTTCACCTTTCTTTTACTCTCCATATACTCTGCTCTTCTATTAACCCTTCTGTTTTGTAAAAACCTCTCATAAGCTACCTTTTCCTCTTTTATCACACCCTATACTTCTTCATTCCACCACTCACTCCTCTTTCCTCCTGCACCCACCCTCCTATAGCCCCAAACTTCTGCCCCACATTCTAATACTGCATTTTTAAAACTATCCCAACTCTCTTCAACCCCCCCACTACTCATACTTGCACTAGCCCACCTTCCTGCCAATAGTTGCTTATATCTCACCCTAACTTCCTCCTCCCTTAGTTTATACACTTTTACCTCTCTTACTTGCTGTTGCCATTTTCTTTTGTCCCATGTACCTTTACTCTAACTGTAGCTACAACCAAATAATGATCTGATATATCCGTTGCCCCTCTATAAACATGTACATCCTGAAGCCTACCCATCAACCTTTATCCACCAATACATAATCCAACAAACTACTTTCCTTACGTGCTATATCATACCTTGTATATTTATTTATCCTCTTTTCATAAAATATGTATTACTTATTACCAAACCTCTTTCTATACATAGCTCAATTAATGGTTCCCCATTTACATTTACCCCTGGCACCCCAAATTTACCTACTACTCCCTCCACAACATTTTTACCCACTTTAGCATTAAGATCCCCAACCACAATTACTCTCTCACTTGGTTCAAAACTCCCCACACACTCACTCAACATTTCCCAAAATCTCTCTCTCTCCTCTACACTTCTCTCTTCTCCAGGTGCATAAACACTTACTATAACCCACTTTTCACATCCAACCTTTATTTTACTCCACATAATCCTTGAATTTACACATTTATATTCCTTCTTTACCTGCCATAACTGATTATTCAACATTCTTGCCACTCTTTCTTTAGCTCTAACTCTATTTGAAACCCCTGACCTAATCCCATTTATTTCCCCCCACTGAAACTCTCCTACCCCCTTCAGCTTTGTCTCACTTAAAGCCAGGACATCCAGCTTTTTTTCATTCATAACATCTACAATCATCTCTTTCTTATCATTCGCACAACATCCACGCACATTCAAACATGAAAGAGGGGAAGGTATCTAGGGATTGGCAGAGAGCATGTATAGTTCCTTTATATAAAGGGAAGGGGTATAAAAGAGAGTGTAAAAAATATAGGGAAATAAGTTTACTGAGTATACCAGGTAAAGTGTATTGCAGGGTTATTATTGAAAGAATTAGAGGTAAGACACAGAGTAGAATTGCAGATGAGCAAGGAGGCTTTAGAGTGGGTAGGGGATGTGTAGATCAAGTGTTTACAGTGAAGCATATATGTGAACAGTATTTAGATAAAGGTAGAGAAGTTTTTATTGCATTTATGGATTTAGAAAAGGCATATGATAGAGTAGATAGGGGAGCAATGTGGCAAATGTTGCAAGTGTATGGAATAGGTAGTAAGTTACTGAAGGCTGTAAAGAGTTTTTATGAGGATAGTGAGGCTCAGGTTAGGGTGTGTAGGAGAGAGGGAGATTACTTCCCGGTAAAAGTAGGTCTTAGACAGGGATGTGTAATGTCACCATGGTTGTTTAATATATTTATACATGGGGTTGTAAAAGAAGTAAATGCTAGGGTGTTGGGGAGAGGGGTGGGATTAAATTATGGAGAATTAAATGCAAAATGGGAGTTGACACAGTCACTTTTTGCTGATGATACTGTGCTTATTGGAGATTCTAAAGAAAAGTTGCAAAGGTTAGTGGACGAGTTTGGGAGAGTGTGTAAAGGTAGAAAGTTAAAAGTGAACATAGATAAGAGTAAGGTGATGAGGGTATCAAACGATTTAAATAAAGAAAAATTGGATATCACATTGGAGAGAGGGATTATGGAAGAAGTAAATGTTTTCAGATATTTGGGAGTTGACGTATCAGCGGATGGGTTTATGAAGGATGAAGTTAATCATGGAATTGATGAAGGAAAAAAGGTGAGTGGTGCGTTGAGGTATCTGTGGAGACAAAAAACGTTATCCATGGAAGCAAAGAAGGGAATGTACGAAAGTATAGTGGTACCAACACTCTTATATGGGTGTGAAGCATGGGTTGCAAATGCTGCAGCGAGGAGGATGCTGGAGGCAGTGGAGATGTCCTGTCTGGGGGCAATGTGTGGTGTAAATATTATGCAGAAAATTCGGAATGTGGAAATTAGGAGAAGGTGTGGAGTTACTAAAAGTATTTTTCAGAGGGCTGAAGAGGGGTTGTTGAGGTGGTTTGGTCATTTAGAGAGAATGGATCAAAGTAGAATGACTTGGAGAGCGTATAAATCTGTAGGGGAAGGAAGGCGGGGTAGGGGTCGTCCTAGAAAAGGTTGGAGGGAAGGGGTAAAGGAGGTATTGTGGGCGAGGGGCTTGGACTTCCAGCAAGCATGTGTGAGCGTGTTAGATAGGAGTGAATGGAGACGAATAGTTTTTGGGACATGACGATCTGTTGGAGTGTGAGCAGGGTAACATTTTGTGAAGGGATTCAGGGAAACCAGTTAATTGATTTAGTTGGACTTAAGTCGTGGAAATGGGAAGTACAATGCCTGCACTTTAAAGGAGGGGTCTGGGATAGTGACAGCTGGGAGGGACAATTCTCAGCTGTCGTATCTGAGCTCCTCTGCAAAGACAGTGATTATGTATGAGTTGGTGAAAGTGTTGAATGATGATGAAAGTATTTTCTTTTTGGGGATTTTCTTTCTTTTGGGTCACCCTGCCTCGGTGGGAGACGGCCGACTTGTTGAAAAAAAAAAAAAAAAATATATATATAATATATATATATATATATATATATATATATATATATATATATATATATATATATATATATATATATATATATATATGCATATGCAGTAACATTATGGCTGAGAAAGTGGAACCTACATCTTACTTATATAGACACTATTTGTTTAAGCACATCGATATATTGTTTAAAAAAACAATTGTGAGAGGATATTCCCTCGTATTGCATCCTTGTTAATACTGTAATATTTACCTTTATTCTCGATCCAAAGATTTCTTGCCTCCTGGTTTCTTTAATAATACAAAACAAACTAGATGTATTTCTGCTGCTGCGCGTTTCTAGAAAGATATCTCAGTATTGCATTACCTAAGCCCTTCCCTGTGTGCCAGTGCAAGCAAAAGATTAGTGCAGAGTGCAACATAAGTTTATAATGCAGTTAAATGTTAGTAAAGAAAATTGTAAACGAATTAGGACAAATACAACCCGAAACAAATTCAAACCCGAGAGTTTTTGTTTAGTGTCAGTGGTGGTTAATGTTTTATATTTGTCTTTACAGAGAAAAGTGAAGATGTGAAAACTGAGAGAGACATTCAATTATTTAATTATATTTTTCATAAGATAATTCGTAAAAGTATTTCCTAATCCTCTAATGTCTCAAATTTGTTTTTTTTTTAAATATTCGCGTCGTTCACAATGGACGTCTTCAAAATGCTGTAAATCAATATTTTCAAAGTTATATTTTCACAAAACTGAAATATATATTCAAGTGTTTCATTAATTCCATTACATTGCCTTCACTATAATATATAATTGTAACAACCGTATGTGTGTGCTTGTATGTGTGTGTGTGTGTGTGTGTGTGTGTGTGTGTGTGTGTGTGTGTGTGTGTGTGTGTGTGTGTGTGTGTGTGTGTGTGCTCGTGGCATGGGCTTGGAGTGAGATATTTGTGCTTGTGTGTTTGTGTTTACTTACATGTGAAAAAGAGAGAGATGGGGATTTTGTGCGTTGTTGTATGTGTGCTTATGTGTGATACAAAAGATTGAGTGTTTTTATTTCTTCTAGTGTGTGTGTGTGTGTGTGTGTGTGTGTTTGTGTGTGTGTGTGTTTGTATGCGTAGAGTGCGTGAGAGGAGTGGTGATGCACAAAAATGTAAGAAAATAAGCTTATATGCGTGTGCACTTGTGTTTCAAAAAATATTTATTAAAATTTTCATGAAGATGGACAGGCTAACACAAGGACACTCGTCTACATGCTAAAAAAAAAAAACATTCACAACTTATTTATTTAGTAACAACTTTATATGACATAAATAGTAGTCTAAAATTTCGCTGATAACTTCACCTTAGTGGGTGAGTTGGGTGTGAGCTTGGTCTCGTCTAGCTGACATATCGTCGACGTTGTCTTGGTGAGTGTAATTACAGGATGCAGATTTCTGTGTGTTCCCTCTTGTAATTTCACTCACCCGGACAGTTTCGAGCGTAGACCAACTAGACAAGACTAAGTTTCCATTCAGCAAGGTCACTCGGGGAGACAGACCAAATGCTGACCTCGGGGAAATTGGAAAGGGATGATACATGAGCGGACACAGTTGGACTCCTCGAGCCATGGATCTGGGGAAGGCACAAAACACACTGACCTCAGTGAACTGGGGAAGGAAGATATCCAGCAAGCAGACGGAATTCCTGGAGACATAAACATGGGGAAAGCTAGAAGCTGGAAGCGAGGGATGAGGTTACTGAGGAACTTAAGACATCTGGGAGCCCACAGATGGATTCCTGGATTCATGAACCTGGGGAAGGTGAGGGTAATGCCTCTTAAGGTTGACCTTGGGGAAGTGGAGAAAAAGAACATTTTAGGAGACAGAGATAAATTCCTGGACACATGGACCTGAGTGATGCAGTAAACGTGTCTGTTTACCCTAAAGACAAACCACTGGCCTCCACGTGGCAGGGTCTGGTAACACAAGACATAACTGAGGCTGACAGTGGTTGCACACTTTCAATATATATAATGACATTAAAATAAAATGCATCAGAGGTAACTCAGGGATATTCCAAGTGATTTATATGGAACAAAAATCTGCAAACCTCAGTTACACTCTGTCATTGAAAGTTATCACACCAAATCTAGGAAACTTGGAATGGGTTATCTAACAACGACCACAAGGGAGTCTGTGAATGCCAATAGCTTTATGAACCTTTCAGCAGTTACGGTCAGCCAGGGACGAAAATTTGAAGCCGATCAGATGATGCCTTCTCATGTTGTCAAAGAAAGTAAACAGAGAGTTTGGTGGAAAAAAATATTGACAACCTCTTGAAAGTACCTACACGAGGATATCTAATAATAATAAGAACTAGATGCACTTTCGTCACTGTGCAATCCAGGAAAAGTGTCCCAATATCTCATTAGCCCATCCCCCTCTACCTCAATAAGCGCAAAAGAAATTATAAATGATGGACAAAATATTCTTATGCAGGAAAATATGTATAAAAATAAATATGAACGTACGTTTGTGTGGATGTTTGCATGTGAACAGTTTGTGTATGTATGTACATATGTTTACTAGTGCAGATGTATCCATATCAATATGTACGTATGTGTACTTTTGTACTTGTTTATATGTATGAATGTACACATACATATGTGTGAGTATGTGTGAATGTGTATGCATGTTTGTAAGTATTAATTTTCTTTCCAACTTACATATGTAGTTTTGTATATGTTTGCATGGACGGATGAATGCTGACACACACACACACACACACACACACACACACACACACACACACACACACACACAGGGTTACATAGGGATAGGCAGTGGGAGAATGGAAGAGAGAGATCAGTCTTTGTTTATGGGCTCCAGGAAGCTGAAGGGAAAACTTATGAAGCAAGAAGACAAGGGGAGAAAAATGCGATTGAAAACATCATGAAAGCAATAGGAGAAGATGACATGACCCAGCTGGCAAATTTTCTGAGAATAGGGGGATTTGCAAGAGGAAGAATCCGGCCAGTCAAAGTAATTTTCAAAGCAGAATTGACTCGAAACAGGATCCTGCAGGAGAAAGCAAGACTAAGGGATATGTCAGAGTACCGGAGGGTGTATCTCGACCGCGACAGAACACGGGAAGGAAGACAGAAACTGAAAGAGAGGGTACAGAGACAAAAGGAGGAAAGAGAGATGGACAGGAGAACCCAGACTCAGGAGGAAGATCTAATACAACCACCTTCAGATGTTCCCCAACCTGGACAACCCCAATGCAACCAAACAACCTAACCCAAAACACACATGCCATACCCAATGATTCCACCCACCTCATTACAAACTCCACCTTCACACCAACCACCCATAGTTCCCCATCAGATCTCCCACTTTCCCAACCCCAACATACCCCCAGACTACGGTTTTAGAAAAGAAGTTAAAGGTTTGGTATACAAATGCAGATGGTATAACAAATAAATGTGAGGAGTGGCATGAAAGAATAAAGGAGACATCCCCAGACATAATAGCACTCACAGAAACGAAACTCACCAGGATGATAACAGATGCAATCTTCCCACCCGGATATCAAATCCTCAGGAAAGATAGAGGGAGCAGAGGGGAGGAGGAGTTGCACTGCTCATTAAGAACAGGTGGGGATTTGAGGAAGTGGAAGGAATGGATGGAATGGGTGAAAGGGACTACATAGTAGGAACAATTCAGTCTGAGGGCCATAAGGTGGTAATTGCTGTAATGTACAACCCGCCACAGAACTGCAGGAGGCCAAGAGAAGAATACGACGAGAGCAACAGAGCAATGGTAGACACACTAGCCGAGGTAGCCAGAAGAGCCCACATGGGGAGAGCAAAGTTACTAGTTATGGGTGATTTCAATCACAAAGAGATTGATTGGGAAAACCTAGAGCCCCATGGGGGTCCTGAATCATGGAGAGCCAAGATGATGGATGTGGTACTGGAAAACCTCATGCATCAACATGTTAGAGACACTACCAGAGAGAGAGGTGGGGATGATCCAGCAAGACTGGACCTAGTATTCACCTTGAGTAGTTCGGACATCGAGGATATCACGTATGAAAGGCCCCTTGGAGCTAGTGATCATTTGGTTCTGTGTTTTGATTATATAGTTGAGCTACAAGTGGAGAGGGGAGCAGGAATAGGAAAGGAGAAACGAAACTACAAAAGGGGGGACTACACAGGCATGAGGAACTTCCTACAAGACGTTCAGTGGGAGAGAGAATTGGCAGGAAAACCAGTAAAAGAAATGATGGAATATGTGACAACCAAATGCAAAGAGCCAGAAACGAATATGCACAGGTAAGAAGGGAGGCTCAGCGACAATATGAAAATGATATAGCATCAAAAGTCAAGTCTGACCCGAAGCTGTTGTATAGCCACATCAGGAGGAAAACAACAGTCAAGGACCAGGTAATCAGGCTGAGAAAGGAAGGTGGGGAGTTCACAATAAACGACCAAGAGGTATGTGAGGAGCTCAACATGAGATTTAAAGAAGTATTTACACAGGAGACAGGTAGGACTCCAGGAATTCAGAATAGGGAGGTATACCAACAAGTGCTGGATGAAATACACACAACCGAGGAGGAGGTGAAGAAGCTGCTATGTGAACTCGATACCTCAAAAGCGGTGGGACCGGACAACATTTCTCCGTGGGTCCTTAGAGAGGGAGCAGAGATGTTGTGTGTGCCACTAACACAAATCTTCAACACATCCATTGAAACTGGGCAACTACCTGAGGCGTGGAAGATGGAAATGTAGTCCCAATTTTAAGAAAGGAGACAGACACGAGGCATTAAACTACAGACCTGTGTCACTGACGTGTATAGTATGCAAAGTCATGGAGAAGATCATCAGGAGGAGAGTGGTGGAGCACATAGAAAGACACAAGCTTATAAACGACAACCAGCACGGTTTCAGGGAAGGAAAATCCTGTGTCACAAACCTACTGGAGTTTTATGACAAGGTAACAGAAGTAAGACACGAGAGAGAGGGTGGATAGACTGCATTTTTTGGACTGCAAGAAGGCGTTCGACACAGTTCCTCACAAGAGGTTAATGCAAAAGCTAGAGGATCAGGCACACGTAACAGGAAAAGCACTGCAATGGATCAGAGAATATCTGACAGGGAGGCAACAACGAGTCATGGTACGTGACGAGATGTCAGAGTGGGCACCTGTGACGAGTGGAGTTCCACAAGGGTCAGTCCTAGGACCTGTACTGTTTTTGGTATATGTGAATGACATAACGGAAGGGATAGACTCAGAAGTGTCCCTGTTTGCAGATGATGTGAAGTTAATGAGAAGAATAAATCAGTCGAGGATCAGGCAGGACTACAAAGAGACCTGGACAGGCTGCAAGCCTGGTCCAGTAACTGGCTCCTTGAATTTAACCCTGCCAAATGTAAAGTCATGAATATCGGGGAAGGGCAAAGAAGACCGCAGACAGAGTATAGTCTAGGTGGCCAAAGACTGCAAACCTCACTCAAAGAAAAGATCTTGGGGTGAGTATAATACCGAGCACATCTCCTGAGGCACACATCAATCAGATAACTGCTGCAGCATACGGGCGGCTGGCAAACCTAAGAATAGCGTTCCAATACCTCACTAAGGAATCATTCAAGACTCTGTATACCATATACGTCAGGCCCATACTGGAGTATGCAGCACCAGTTTGGAACCCACACCTGGTCAAGCACGTCAAGAAATTAGAGAAAGTGCAAAGGTTTGCAACAAGACTAGTCCCAGAGCTAAGGGGATTGTCCTACGAAGAAAGGTTAAGGGAAATCGGCCTGACGACACTAGAGGACAGGAGGGTTAGGGAGACATGATAACGACATATAAAATACTGCGAGGAATAGATAAGGTGGACAGAGACAAGATGTTCCAGAGAGGGGACACAGAAACAAGGGGTCACAATTGGAAGTTGAAGACTCCTATGAGTCAAAGGGATGTTAGGAAGTATTTCTTAAGTCATAGAGTTGTCAGGAAGTGGAATAGCTTAGAAAGCGACATAGTGGAGGCAGGAACCATACATAGTTTTAAGACTAGGTTTGATAAAGCTCATGGAGCAGGGAGAGAGAGGACCTAGTAGCAATCAGTGAAGAGGCGGGGCCAGGAGCTATGACTCGACCCCTGCAACCACAAATAGGTGAGTACAAATAGGTGAGTACACACACACACACACACACACACACACACACACACACACAAGAAATGAGTGGAACAGCTAGAGAAGCAGGCAAGAATGACAGCAAAGGCACTGCAATGGATCAGGGAATACCTGATAGGAAGGAAACAACGAGTGATGGTACTTGACGAGGTGTCAGAGTGGGCGCATGTGACGAGCGGGGTTCCACAGGGTCAGTCATAGGGGCAGTGCTGTTTCTGGTATACATATGTGAATGACATGACGGAAGGGATAGATTCAGAGATGTCCCTGTCTGCAAACGACGTGAAACTAATGTTGATAATTCAAGCGGACGGGCGTCAGGTAGGACTACAAAGGGATCTGAACAGGCTGTAAGATTGGTCCGACAAATGGCTTCTGGAGTTTAATCCCACCACAAAGACCCCAGACGGAGTACAGGCTAAGGAGTCAAAGGCTGCAAACCTCTCTTAAGGAAAATTATCTCCTGAGACGCACATCAACCAAATAACTGCTGCAATATATGGGCGCCTGGCAAACCTAAGAATAGCGTTTTGACACCATGTAAGGAGTCATTCTGGACAATATACACCGTGTACGTCAGGCCCATACTAGAGTATGCAGCATCAGAATGGAACCCACACCTGGTCAAGCACTTCAAGAAACTAGAGAAAGAGCAAAGGTTTGCAACAAGACTAGTCCCTGAGCTAAGGGGTATGTCCTATGAGGAGAGGTTAAGGGAAATCCACCTGCCGGCACTGGAGGACAGGAGGGATAGGGACGACATGATAACAACATATAAAATACTGAGAGGAATTGGCAAGGTGGATAGAGGCAGAATGTGTCAGAGATGGGGCACAGCTACAAGGGATCACAACTGAAAATTGAAAACTCAGATGATTAACAGGGATGTTAGGAAGTATTTCTTCAGTCATAGAGTTGTCAGGAAGTGGAACAATCTGGAGAGGGATGTAATGGAGGCAGTATCCATACATAATTTTTATGGGTTCGATAAAGCTCATTGAGAGGGGAGAGAGTGGATCTAGTAGCGACCAGCGAACAGGCGGGGGTCAAGAGTTATGACTCGACCCTTGCAACAACAGGTGAGTACACATACACACACTTTAATTCTAATTGTCAAATATCTGAGATAAGAATATTCTCTAGTGGTGGTAACCTGATGATATGCATCCTTAATTACCGTCGTGTAGTTAACAGGATTCAAGCTTCATTAACCAACCAATTAACTTCGGATTCCTTACTTTACCAAACACTCTTGCTTATCTAACCATAAATGTTTCAGTTTATAATCAACATATTATTGTATCATCCTTGTGTAAAGCATTAATGATATATAAAAAAAGTGCATTAGATATCGAGGAAAAAAAAGGTCAGATGGTGAGAAAATAAAGACTCAGCCGGGATCTGAACCTGAGTCTGCTTGCTTTAGAGGATTTAGAGGCTTGAACCAGAGCCGTGCTGACCCTTCCACAAGAGCCGTGCTCACCCTTGCACCACAGAGCCGTGCTCACCCTTGCACCACAGAGCCGTGCTCACCCTTGCACCACAGAGCCGTGCTCACCCTTGAACCACAGAGCCGTGCTCACCCTTCCACAAGAGCCGTGCTCACCCTTGCACCACAGAGCCGTGCTCACCCTTGCACCACAGAGCCGTGCTCACCCTTGCACCACAGAGCCGTGCTCACCCTTGAACCACAGAGCCGTGCTCACCCTTCCACAAGAGCCGTGCTCACCCTTGCACCACAGAGCCGTGCTCACCCTTGCACCACAGAGTCGTGCTGATCTTTGTACAACAGAGCCATGCTGACCTCTGCACCACAGAGCCATGCTGACCTCTACAGCACAGAGCCATGCTGACCTCTACACCACAGTGTCGTGCTGACTCACTGTTATATGGTATATCAATCCAAAGTGACCCCGACACTGAAATGACAATAACTTCTTTCACTGCTGACACCCAGGTGGACTGTACTAGTGACCTCTGTCACTACTGACACCCAGGTGGACTGTACTAGTGATCTCTTTCACTGCTGACACCCAGGTGGACTGTACTAGTGACCTCTGTCACTACTGACACCCAGGTGGACTGTACTAGTGACCTCTGTCACTACTGACACCCAGGTGGACTGTACTAGTGATCTCTTTCACTGCTGACACCCAGGTGGACTTTACTAGTGACCACTACTTCTGTCACTACTGACACCCAGGTGGACTGTACTAGTGACCACTACTTCTGTCACTGCTGACACCCAGGAGAACTATACTAGTGACCAGTACTGCTGACACCCAGGAGAACTGTACTAGTGACCATTACTTCTATACTGCTGACATCCAGGTTGACTGTACTAGTGACCAGTACATTTGTCACTGCTGACACCCAGGTGGACTGTACTAGTGACCAGAACTTCTGTCACTGCTGGCACCTAGGTGGACTGAACTAGTGACCAGTACTTCTGCCACTGCTGACACCCAGGTGGACTGTACTAGTGACCAGTACTTCTGTACTGCTGGTACCCAGGTGGACTGTACTAGTGACCAGTACTTCTGTACTGCTGGTACCCAGGTGGACTGTACTAGTGACCAGAACTTCTGGCACTGCTGGAACCTAGGTGGACTGAAATAGTGACCAGTACTTCTGTCACTGCTGACACCCAGGTGGACTGTACTAGTGACCAGTATTTCTGTACTGCTGGTACCCAGGTGGACTGTACTAGTGACCAGTACTTCTGTACTGCTGGTACCCAGGTGGACTGTACTAGTGACCAGTACTTCTGTACTGCTGTTACCCAGGTGGACTGTACTAGTGACCAGTACTTCTGTACTGCTGGTACCCAGGTGGACTGTACTAGTGACCAGTACTTCTGTACTGCTGGTACCCAGGTGGACTGTACTAGTGACCAGTACTTCTGTACTGCTGGTACCCAGGTGGACTGTACTAGTGACCAGTTCTTCTGTACTGCTGGTACCCAGGTGGACTCTACTTGTGACCAGAGGTCTCTTCCAATAACCTTCTCTACTTCTACCCTCCAATACTCTATAACATTTCAAATATTTTTTACATTTCACCTCTGGTGTAGGTCAAGTTTTCGGTGTGTTGGTGCCAGGTTTAGCGTCTTCTCAGTGTTCACTCACCAGAGTTAACACTATATATAAACACCAGTGTTTTTCATGTTAATGTTCTTCAATAACACTGAATATAAAGATAAAGAGGATGAATGGTATTGTTATTGTCTGCTGTTACTCCCAATAGTATACATTAATGTGTCTCTTTTCTGTGAATGTTCACTAATCATACTGAACGTTGATAAAGTAGACACATATGCAACACTTGGGTATCTTTATTGAATAAACGATTCACCCCACAGTGGCTTCATCAGTCCATACAAAGGAGAAGGGTGAAGAACAGGAGGAGTTTGAGGTAATCAGTCCCTCAGCCTTGAGTCGATGTAAGCAGTCCATCAATCTTGTAAAGAATACAGCAAATGTGCGAAGTGGCTTATATACTGTAGACAGGTGAGATGTAGCAGTCGTAGGGGGTATCACACCTGACAAATCCTAATGTGGAAGTAGGTCATCACTGAAGGCTGGGCAAGGGAGGAATTCCCTGTTTTAAGATCCCAAGATGTTGCTGTGTCTGTCAAACATTTATCTACAATTTGATCGTTAATATTGTTGAGGCGAAAGATAGTTGATCAACCAATTGTCATGTAACGAGGGATTCAATGTTATTTGCAAATTACGGGAACTCTCGTAAGTATTTATAGGTGAAGGTGTCAGGTGAACTATATGTGAAGATGTCAGGTGAACTATATGTGAAAATGTCAGGTGAACTATATGTGAAGGTGTCAGGAGAACTACATGTGAAGGTCAGGTGAACTACATGTGAAGGTGTCAGGTGAACTATATGTGAAGATGTCAGGTGAACTATATGTGAAGGTGTCAGGTGACTATATGTGAAGGTGTCAGAAGAACTACATGTGAAGGTGTCAGGTGAACTATATGTGAAGGTGTCAGGAGAACTACATGTGAAGGTGTCAGGTGAACTATATGTGAAGGTGTCATGTGAACTATATGTAAAGGTGTCAGGTGAACTATATGTGAAGGTGTCAGGTGAATTATATGTGAAGGTGTCAGGTGAATTATATGTGAAGGTGTCAGGTGAACTATATGTGAAGGTGTCAGGTGAACTATATGTGATGGTGTCAGGTGAACTATATGTGAAGGTGTCAGAAGAACTACATGTGAAGGTGTCAGGTATAATGGTACATCATGTGCTAACATTAGTACATCACTGTACAACACAACATAACATAGGACAGGAGTTATTAACAAAGATACGTAGTTACAACTTGAAGCAGCGACCAACAAAATTATTTTTGTCAAGAGACTGAGTCTTCCAAGTTGGCAGAGTCACTGGTGGTGAATGTTTAGTGTTTGTCATTACAGAGTCACTGGTGGTGAATGTTTAGTGTTTGTCATTACAGAGTCACTGGTGGTGAATGTTTAGTGTTTGTCATTACAGAGTCACTGGTGGTGAATGTTTAGTGTTTGTCATTACTGAGTCACTGTTGGTGAATGTTTAGTGTTTGTCATTACAGAGTCACTGGTGGTGAATGTTTAGTGTTTGTCATTACAGAGTCACTGGTGGTGAATGTTTAGTGTTTGTCATTACTGAGTCACTGTTGGTGAATGTTTAGTGTTTGTCATTACAGAGTCACTGGTGGTGAATATTTAGTGTTTGTCATTACAGAGTCACTGGTGGTGAATGTTTAGTGTTTGTCATTACAAAGTCACTGGTGGTGAATGTTTAGTGTTTGTCATTATAGAGTCACTGGTGGTGAATGTTTAGTGTTTGTCATTACAGAGAAGACAACATTGTCGATGTAAATACTGAGAAAGACTTATTGAATTGTTTAGCAATTATACTTAGCCACTATGCCTCTAATTTGTCATTTATTTACCTATTCACGTCTTTCACAATGGACGTCTTCAAAATAATACTGTAAACCAATATTTTCTATTTTATTTTATTTTCAGAAAACTGAAATATTTAATCCAGAGTTTCATTATTATTTTTTACTTTGCGTGTGTGTGTGTGTGTGTGTGTGTGTGTGTGTGTAGTGTGTGTGTGTGTGTGTGTGTGTGTGTGTGTGTGTGTACTCACCTAGTTCTACTCACCTAGTTGTGGTTGCAGGGGTCGAGTTACAGCTCCTGGCCCCGTCTCTTCACTGATCGCTACTAGGTCACACTCTTCATGCTCCATGAGCTTTATCAAATCTCGTCTTAAAACTATGTATGGTTCCTGCCTCCACTACGTTACTTTCCAAACTATTCCACTTCCTGACAACTCTATGTTTGAAAAAATACTTCCCAACATCCCTTTGACTCATCTGAGTCTTCAACTTCTAATTGTGACCCCTTGTTTCTGTGTCCCATCTATAGAGCATCCTCTCTTTGTCTACCTTGTCAATTCCTCGCAGTATTTTATGTGTCGTTATCATGTCTCCCTTAACCCTCCTATCCTCCAGTGTCGTCAGGCCGATTTCCATTAACCTTTCTTCGTAGGACAAGTCTTGTTGCAAACCTTTGCACTTTCTCTAATTTCTTGACGTGCTTGACCAGGTGTGGGTTCCAAAATGATGCTGCATACTCCAGTATGGGCCTGACTTACACAGTGTACAGAGTCTTGAACGATTCCTTACTGAGGTATCGGAACGCTATTCTTAGGTTTGCCAGGCGCCCACATGCTGCAGCAGTTATCTGGTTGATGTGCGCCTCAGATGTGCTCGGTATTATACTCACCCCAAGATCTTTTTCCTTGAGTGAGGTTTGCAGTCTTTGGCCACCTAGACTATACTCTGTCTGCGGTCTTCTTTGCCCTTCCCCGATCTTCATGACTTTACATTTATCAGAGTTAAATTCAAAGAGCCAGTTACTGGACCAGGCTTGCAGCCTGTCCAGGTCTCTTTGTAGTCCTGCCTGATCCTCGACTGATTTAATTCTTCTCATTAACTTCACATAATCTGCAAACAGGGACACTTCTGAGTCTATCCCTTCCGTTATGTCATTCACATATACCAAAAACAGTACAGGTCCTAG
>WNWK01007670.1:0-91660 GCA_009830355.1 Cherax destructor | reverse complement strand
TATTGCTTTAATTTGTTTAATCTGATTTAATTAATTTTATAATGAAGACAAAAGTACAAAACTATGTTCAAATTTCATAGCTTAAATACTCACCTTTACTCATTGTATACTATCTACAATAATTCTTACAATCTAGTTTTAAGTTAATTTTAAGTCTGCCCAAAATGCCCTGCATACTAGGGGCTTTTGGCATGTACACCTCATGTAATCTAAATAACCAAATGTAATTCTTTGTATCATGTCCAAATAAAAATTATTATTATTATTATTATTAAAGGCTTCACTTTGAAATCCCCACTAGCATTACCACAGAACATAAGAGTTAGCCTATCCTTCATAGGCTTGTGTCCTGGCAGTGCCTTTTCCTCCTGCGTGATGTAGGTCCTCTTTGGCATTTTCTTCCAAAAGAGGCCTGTTTCGTCATAATTGAACACTTGTTGGGGAAGGAATCCTTCAACCTCTACGTACCCCTTGAATTCATCAATGAATTCTTCGGCCGCACGTTTGTCTGAACTGCAGCCTTGCCCTGCCTTACCATACTGTATATGCCATTTCACTTCTTGAATCTGTAAACCAGCCTTTGCTGGCCTTAAATTCACTAACAGCAGCACTCGTTCCAGGCATTTTCTTTGAGATCTGCAAGCAATTGCCTTGCCTTTTCACAATTATCACCTCCACAACACTATCTCCTGCTAACTGTTTTTCGTTGATCCACACCAGCAACAACTTCTCAACATCTTCGATTGTTTGTAATTTCTGTTTCGTTAGTGCATTTACCCCTTTCACAACATCAGCTTCCTTGATTTCTTTTTTCTTCGCCAGGATGGAACTGATCGTTGATTTGGAATTCCCATACATCCTGGCAAGCTCGGCCACACGTACGAGTTCTTTCTTGAATTCTATCATATTTCTCACCTTTGTCAAAGGGCTGGCACTTGCAACTTTCTTTGGCCCCATGGTGGCTTATTTAGCAGTCGCAAGCACAAAAAACAATGAATTATTACGAAATGTTTTGGAAGAATGCGCAGAATAATACTCACTGCATGAGTAACAAAGGCAGACTGTGTCACAAATGTATGAGCGGCCGCATCCCGCCAGTAGGCAGATGCGTCTGGTATGGACGATTTCCGAGTGGATGAAAGAAAACGGGGAAAATTTCGCCAAAAAAAGTGGTTGAAAACTGAATTGTACGATAACCGGACTGGACGAAAACCGGGGTTTTACTGTATAGAATAATGCAGAAAGGCAAAGAAATAGAAGATGAAATTCCCCAGTTGCTAGAAAAATCTGATAAACTCAGTAAAGAAACATTGGCAAATGCTCTGAGGAGCAAAGCCATGGTAAAAAAAAAAAGACTTGCAAAGAAAAGAAAATTAAAACAATCTGATCACAGCATTTATAGTGTTTAACCCTTTCAGGGTTTTTGACGTACTAGTACGGCTTACGCGCCAGGGCGTTTGACGTACTAGTACGCCTAAATTCTAGCGCCCTCAAATCAAGCAGAAACAGGCAGGTAGGCCTAGATGTGAGAGAATGGGTCTGTGTGGTCAGTGTGCGCAGTACACAGTGCATAATGAGGAAAAAAAACTCCGACCGTGTTTTTGGTTTAAAACAGCGACTTTGCGTTCTATTTTTGTATGGAATTTATAGTTATATTCTCGTTTTCTTGGTCTCATTTAATAGAATGGAAGATATATTAGAGAAATAGAGATAATTTTGATTGGTTTCTCGATGACAAGTACATAGAAATTGAGCGCAAATTAGCGAAAATGTTTGATTTTTGGCGATGTTCAAGAGTAAACAAATCACGCCACACGTACAATACACATCAACTGGCGAGTCTAATATTCTTGCACAAGTGCACTGATATTATTTATACCGTTTTTACAATGATGCAATAGTATACATGGAAAGCAAAAGTAATGTAAGAGGGGCCTGGAGACGTGACTAATGAACAGATAAAATGTTATTTGAGTGCCAGGAATGTCTGTCTCTTTTATTCTGGACCCTATTTTGAAATTGGCATCTTTTGAAATTTGTATGAAATTGGCCAAATTGCCAATTTCTGACCACCTTATTGGGTAGTTGAAATCGGTAAATTGGCGGTTTCTTATACTCAGTTTATAGAACAAATTAAATTCTAGCGAAATAGCTATAATTTTAGTAGACTGAAACATTGGAATTTGCAGAAAATAGGGCTCAATGTGGGCGAAATTGCCGATGCGTAAATAGCATCGATACCACTAACTTTGCGAAAACATAATTCCGTTAGTTTTAAACCAAATTTCATAATTTTGGTGGCGTTATGATCGGAAAAAGATTCTCTATCATTTCATAAGAAAAAATAATTTTTTTTTCTGAAAATGTTTCGACCCTGAAGCGGAGTTAAGAATCGGGGTCTCGACCCTGAAAGAGTTAAACATTTGTAGCATTCATATTACAGTCATGCGTCGCTTAACGATGGGGATACATTCTGAGAAATGATCATTAGGCGATTTTGTTATTGTGCGAATGTCATAGAGTGTAATTACGCAAACTTGGCTGCATGGCTTGTTTTTTTCATCATAGATTTGCTTGTAACCAGATAATGCGCCATGAACATTCCTCTAAATTAATGAAAATCTTTCTGTGTTGGGATCCATGTTTTCAAACTTTTTAAGGAGCTTGTTGAAGTCTAAACCCTTCACTGAGAATTTTCTTTGGGATTCTTCTTTTTCTTCTCCTGCAGAGGCCACAATAAACAAAACATGAGATTAAATCAAGCACAAGGGAAAATGATGCTATCAAGAGACGTGGTAAACACGAGATGTATGAGGCTGCTGCCAGTGTAAACTTTTTTTTTTTATAAGTAGAAAGAGTACACTCTAGAATAATGATAAAAAGTACAGTATAATAAATACATAAACCAGTAACATAGTTGTTTTTTATCATTATCAAGCATTATGTACAATACTGTACGTAATTGTATGTGCTCTACTTTTATACGACTGGCAGTGCAGTAGGTTTGTTTACACCACCGTTGTATATGCAGTCCATTGTTTACATCGTTATGCAGCACATGACTGTATTCTGCTGTAATTGCATTTTTTGTTTATTTTTTACTATGCTATAGTTTCTGTAAGTGAGATAATTACAGATCTTCACTAATCTTATGAATCATAGGTAGTTGATGATGTAGCAGTTCTTTCTGTTCAAATCATTTTTTTAGATTTTTTTTTTTTAATTCTTAAAAGTATTGGCACACTATGCTGTTATGCAACGTAAGTTAATGATCACAGAGTATCATTTGTGAAATAATAATGTAAATTGTAATGTCCACTTTAATTTGAGTTTATGAATTTTATAACCATGTTTGAAAATTTACCACTCTTGTCTACCATATGTACTATAAATATGTCAGGGAAATGTTAGTTAATTTTGAAATTGGTCTTCTGTAGCTTTGATACTTTTATGTTTTCTTCCTCTTTTACTTTTAAATTATATTTTTATCAGTGAAATTGTTAACATTATTCTTTTTGCTTTTAATTTCTCCTTGTCATTGTTAACACCTAGTAATTTTTTGCAGAAAATAAGTGATGTGTTCAAACCAGCAAAAAACTGGGGACCTGGATGTCCTGAGGCTCGCAGGGAACTGCTGGCCTCTCAATCTGCTTTTGACATGAACCAAACCAAGTATGGCATTGACAACCCTGCCCTGGAGGCCAGATACTACCCCCAGTAACTAATTCAACTTCCAACCTCTTCATAGTGCATCTTATTGGAGTTACAAGAGATTTTACATCTACCTTTATAAAAGGGTTGGTACCAAGTAACCAAAAAGTGTATATACATATAAATTTTTTATACATTAGCACAGTATCATCAAGGTCTTGCTGGAGGAAAGTTTCAACCCATACGTGGGAATTTTGTAGGCATTAAAAAATTTTGTTAAATGAGAATAATGTTAGTTTTTTAAATACTGTAACTACAAATCAGTGTATGGTATACATACTGTATTAATTCAGTTTTGTATTAGTATATAAATTAAATGATGGCTTCCCTCTATTTGCACTCTTGCCTTGATGTTCATCATATAACCCACAAACTTGCTCACAAATTTTAAAATTTGAATTTAAAAAAATAAACATTGGCCCAGATTGTTTTTTTTTTTTCATTTTAATATGTATATGTAAAACAACTGAAAATTTAAAATTTCAAATTATAATATAAAATGCACATACAATTACTAACAAGACATTAGAATTTGTGATCTCAGGTCAAAGTTTGATGCTCCGTCCAACAGAAGTTCAAAAATTAGGAAATGTGCCAAGAGAAAAACTCTATATCTGTTAGAGCACTATTTTCACTTACAGTAATTTTATTGCTACATCAAATTGTCAAAAGTAATATATTATCCAAATATGTATCTTGTGTAAAAGTTTAGGTATTGACATTCTCCTGTGAAAGACATGTAACATGCAGGTAGAGTATTTGTAGATTATAGATTTTATGTGACAAGATACTCTTATTTTTAAACATGAAATACTTTTTTAGATTATTTAAGTTTCACTCTGATGCTGTAGTTGTTGGTATTGCTATTGTGAGACTTGGTATATCCAGGCTGAGATTCATCATACAATACTATTTGTATATAAATTTTTCAGTAAATGTTTTGTATCTCTATATTCTCTTATTTCATGTTTTTCAGCAAATGTTTTGTGTCTATATGTTCTTTTTTCATATAGATTCTGATATTTTTTTTCTAATTAATGATTTTACAGCCATTTTCTTTCAACTAATAAATCTGACCTGACTTCCTCAACTGTCATTTCAGCCAGGGTTCTAGCTAGGTCATAGTAGTACCAGGTACTGGCTGCTAGTTCAATATTGTCAGATAGGCTATCTTTCCTCTACCACAAACACAAAATTTGGTTTCTAATTTCAGTTTCCTGTGTTTTCTTTGCCATTTTCAATTTTTTTTTTAATTAATGACATGTCCCTCCTATGTACTAGTTGGGCCCTAAGGTTAGTGGGACTCAGGAACTGCACCAGCTGCACTTATCATAGCTACAGTGCTGGGCTCAGGAAGTACATTACTACTTATACTTATTGTTGAAGTGGGGAGCTCAGGAAATGGTAGCCATGGTGGAGATCTGAGAAACTACATCACCTGCACTTATTGTAACTATGGTGATGGGCTTAGGAACTACCCTATCGGCACTTAACTACAGTGGTGGGCTCAAGATTTGCATCACATGTACTTATCGTAGTACATTCCTCATTTCACCTCATCTCTACAAGTCTCGTTTTTACGTATTTTTTTTTCCCAAGGACTGCGTCTGTTACACTTAAGAGCTTCCTTGTTACAGTTCTTGTCTTCAAACATTCTTTGTAATAACTTTGTCAGTAAACTTTCCTGCTGCTGAAAGGGCAGATGCTCATATGTGCTCATTCTAGGTTCTCTTGGATGCTCACATGTGCTCATTCTAGGTTCTCTTGGATGCTCATATGTGCTCATTCTAGGTTCTCTTGGCTATTTCCAAGTTGTCTTCTGTAAATATTTTTTGTATGACCAGTATAGTCAGTAATTTTGTACATATATAAATATTGTAGACATTTTAAGGAAAATTTTTAAAACTGAATGCCTAAAGAATATTTTTAGAATAAATATTTACTGTATGTATTCAGGTTTTATAAAATTTCCCAGTTGTTTGATTGGCCTCAGTCATCACTGGAAGCCCTCGTGACAGCAGAGTGAAGGCATTGTCTTTCCTCCTGTTAATGACTGTCTACACACTTACATAATTGTTACTAGTCTGTAAACATTCCTCTTTTTATATTTAGCCAGTATTTATCATCTTGTCATCTACCTCTGTATTGTCATACAGTACTTTTTCTAGTAATCTCGCTCAAATAACCCTGATTTTTTCACTTATTCACCTGTACATAATTGGTAAATTAGAATGAATAATATTTCCAAAGCTTTTTCAAATGTTACTTTTGAGTTTTTGTCACCCAAGGTGCAGAGACAGTTAGTGATTAAAGTCATTGTAGAAATTTTTGTGTATTCTTTGGTAGCTCAAAATACAGAGTAACAGTACTGTAACTCGTAACTCAGCTTTAGAGGATTCACCTCTCAATCTAAAAGACCTGGGTTTAGTCCCTGGACTAGGCGAGATATATGGACAGGTTTTCTTACACTTGCTATCCCTGTTCACCAAATTTTAAATAAGTACTGTACAGTGGACCCCCGAGTAACGAACACCCCGGAAATCGTACAATTATGTAAGTACGTACAGTGGTCCCTCGGTTTTCGTGCATCTCCAAACTCAAACATTTATGTAAGTGTATTTTCGTAAGTGCTGTTGCAAGTGTATTTTTGGGGGTCTGAAATAGACTAACCTACGTGACATTATTTCTTAACCCTTTGACTGTCGGAGGCCCCTCTCTGAAACTGTCATTCTATGTAGGGAAATATTCGAAAAAAAAAAAAAAAAATTTTCTTATCAAAATGTTAAGATTATTTTTCTGATTGTTTAAATCCCAAAAAAATTTTTTTGCGATCAGTATTTACCGAGATATAGAGGCGTAAAGTTGGCAAAAAATGAGCTGCGTATGGCAACAGCGGCGAATGCCGCTCACCCGCTAAACTTTGGTTTACTTCCTTTCGTAGGTTTCTTGTTTTTTTTCACTATTTTATTTTTTTACATAACTTAAGTGGCCTGTGAGACCAAAGTAAGGTGCAATGTATATATATACACTCGTTGTATGAAACGCAATAATCGCACAAACATTAGTATCATTAAATTGTTTACAAAACTTGTTTACACCAACCAACAATAAAAAATTTTTTTTATTACTATTGTTCTATAATATATATACACATATATAATGACTAGACACTTTCCATCAACTGCAATTAGCACTTCAAAGCTCCAAGCTATGTGTGTGTGTGGAGGGGGGACATCTAAATTTGCTGAGTCAGGGTAAGGCAGCTGTCAAAATGACATATACCATTACTCACCACCCCACACTGCTGTCAACCTGTCAACACAAAAGGGGACCCATGTCTTCTTCTCCACAACCTCCTTCCTTTCCTTCATACCTACCTTCCTAGCTTCCTTTTTTCCTTCATTCCTTCCTTTCTTTCTGCCTTCCTTTCTTACATATTTCCTTCCTTCCTTCCTCTCATCTCTTCCTTCCTGCCTTCCTTCCTTCATTCCTTCCTTTATTTCTTCCTTCCTTTCTTTCTTACTTCTTTTGTTCCTTCCTTCCTCTCATCTCTTCCTTTCTCTCTTTCTTTCTTTCTTTCTTACTTCATTCCTTCTTCCTTTTGTCCTTCCTTACTTCTTTCCTTCCTTCCTCTCATCTCTTCTTTCCTTCCTTCCTTCCTCTCATCTCTTCTTTCCTTCATTCCTTCCTCACATCTCTTCCTTCCTTACTTTCTTTCTTTCTTCCTTCCTTCCTTCTGGTATCCTGGGCATTGCTTTCGGTCACAAACTCCTCAAAACCATGAAATTTATCTTCAGACACTTCCATCTGTGTTAGAGCTATCATTGAGGAAGAGAAATGTCCCAGATGCGCCAAGGAGTCAAATAATTCTTACCGCTAGGCATGCTAAACAAGGACTACTGAAATGGTGTTCCCACAATGCACCAGTGGCTGCCCGATTTTTTTTATACTGCGCACACTGACCACACAGACCCATTCTCTCACACGTGGGCCTACCAGCTTTCTCCTGCTTGATTTGAGGCCGCTAGAATTTAGGCGTATAAATACATCCGAAACATTGGCTCGTAAGACGTATACTATATACGTCCGAAACAGTCAAAGGGTTAAGGAAGTAAATTCGTTCGGTAATGGCACTTGAGCAGCATTCTGGAACGAATTTTCGGCGTAAACCGAGGGACCACTGTACAGTGGACCCCCGAGTAACGTAAAAACTTCATTCCAGAAGCCTGCTCAAGTGCCATTACCGAACGAATTTACTCCCTTAAGGAATAATGTCACGTAGGTTAGTCTATTTCAGACCCCCAAAAATACACTTCCACAAGCATTTACAATATTACACTTACATAATTGTACGATTTTCGGGGTGTTCGTTACTCGGGGGTCCACTGTATAATATTGTAAGTGCTTTTGTAAGTGTATTTTTGGGGGTCTGAAATGACATTATTTCTTAAGGGAGTAAATTCGTTCGGTAATGGCACTTGAACAGGCTTCTGGAATGAATTTTGTTCATTACTCGGGGGTCCACTGTACCTAGAACTTGGTCAGCTTTCATGGGTTGTATCCTTGTGAAGATAACTAAAGAACCCCAGTGAAAATGAGCCATTCTACTAGTTTTTATTTTTCCTTGGTTATTAATCTGCTAGTGTTAATACAGCAATAAAAAGTCATCTACTTCAACACAGAGTAGCCTACAGTACATGATAAGTGTGGTATAACCTCTTTGAACAGGATCTTCCATAATTTGTAATAACTGAGAGTTTAATTATATACATATTACTAGGAGATTTAAACTTCAATGTATCTTGCCATGTATATTTCAAGTGCTGGGAGATACTTGCATTGCTTTTATGTTGGAAGAGTAATTATAATCATGTACAGTATATTTCTATTTTTATTACATTCACAAAAATGTGCCCAGCCATACGGGTCATTTAGCACTGTCATGTAAAGTATAACATTGACCATTTGAAAGTCGCATCATTAACAATAACTCTAATAAAATTCATATAAGATATACTTCTATATATATATTTTTTTTATTGAGTAATAATCTATATAGGTCTGTAGAAAAAATTATATATTCTTATTAAATTTTTTTTTAATAAATATGATAAATTTGTGATATAGGTACTGTAATTTTTAAAGAATATATTCTATATATCAAGGCATTGTTTAATTTTCCTTACTGGGGAACTTCACTGCAAATCATAAAGTATTATAGATATATGATAAAACCAGAAGAATCCTAAAATCATACCTCCTTGGATGTAGACCCACAATGTTGCCAACTTACAGTTACTGTCAGACAAACACCATACAGTGGTCCCTCGGTTTTCGTGCATCTCCAAACTCGAACATTTATGTAAGTGTATTTTCGTAAGGGCTGTTGCAAGTGTATTTTTGGGGGTCTGAAATAGACTAACCTACGTGACATTATTTCTTAAGGAAGTAAATTAGTTCGGTAATGGCACTTGAGCAGCATTCTGGAACGAATTTTCGGCGAAAACCGAGGGACCACTGTAGTGTGTTTGTCTGACTGTAGTTGTGACTAAGTGTTGTATGTTGTATGCTTGGTAGTCGACTATTTGCTCGGCACTTGACCAAACAAACATGACCTGCCAGAACTTCACTATAAACTAATTCGTGTTTCACATTTTTTGGTGTTTTTAATATTTGTATAAATAAGTCACCATGGGGCCTACGAAGATTAGTGATAAGAGCCAACCAAAAAGAAAATTGGTTGGGAAAAATTTGTTCGGTACCCGAACAGATCGGCACTCGAACAGCCTTCTGAAACAAATTAAGTTTGAGTACCGAGGTTCCACTGTACATGGTTTACAGTCCTGAAGATAGCATGTTATAAAAAATCATGTTAAGCAGACCAAAGAACATGTGGAAAAAATGGGTTATATTGCTGACACATCAAAAAAAGGAAAACAAGTTTTTAAGTTAATGTAATTATACAAAATAAAAAAAATTATAACCTATATTGTAATTGGATGTAGTGAAGTGTACATATCTAAAATACAGTAGTACATGTAGCCTAAAAGGTATGTTAAAAAAATTCTTACCTTAAATTCTAGCTGCTGGTGCATGTTGTTGATGGGCTGAGGTGGATTGCTCTGGTTTGTGAGCTGATGATGCAGAGTTATTATATGATGGTTGTACTGGAGTGCTCAGGTAAGTAAGTTTATTTAGGTACAGGATAGTGGTGTTGTCCATGTTCACCCATCAGTATAAAATGGGTACCTGGGTGTTAGGCAACTGGTGTAGGTCGCATCCTGGAGTTTTACCTGGAGAGAGTTCCAGGGGTCAACGCCCCTGCGGCCCGGTCTGTGACCAGGCCTCATGTTGGATCAGAGCCTGATCAACCAGGCTGTTACTGCTGGCCGCACGCAGTCCAACGTACGAACCACAGCCATGGCTGGTCAGGCACCGACTTTAGGTGCCTGTCCAGTGCCTGCTTGAAGACAGTCAGGGGTCTATTGGTAATCCCCCTTATGTATGCTGGGAGGCAGTTGAACAGTCTTGGGCCCCTGACACTTATTGTGTTGTTTCTCAATGTGCTAGTGGCACCCCTGCTTTTCATTGGGGGGATGTTACATCGTCTGCCTAGTCTTTTGCTTTCGTAGGGAGTGACACTCGTGTGCAAGTTTGGTACTAATCCCTCTAGGATTTTCCAAGTGTATATAATAATGTATCTCTCCCGCCTCCTGGGACAAAACTGACCTAATTTGCCCAAAATGCTCTGCATAGCAAGCGGCTTTCTGTATAGTAGTATGTCATTGATGTCAGCTAGGCCTGTATACCTTGTACATGTATGTGTAGAAATAGAAGAGCTGTGGCAGTTGCTCCATTACTGGCATAACATACGGCTTCCCTTGAGCACATTTTTCAGTGACAATTTTCCAACACTTAAAATTTTAACTCTTTAGTTCACTTGTGCGATAAAATTCAAATCTCATATTTTTTTATTGCATATCCTTGGAAAAACTTTCTGGACTCATTACTTTATTCAACCAACCTCCCAGTGTTTTGAACTGTCTGCTCAATCTCCTGTGATGTGTTGGTGGCCGCTAGCATCTGGGGAACCAAAACAAACCCTGATGTCACAAAGTCCTCTCTGACGCTGGACGATTCTGTGGTACAATTGAAGGAAATTTTTTGGAAGTTATTGAGGTGTTTGCCAAAAATCATCCATTACTGGAGCAACATTTATTACTGAGTGATGGAAATGCAACATATCTCAACCCTGACGTACAAAATGACCTGATACAGTCCTTATCAGCTCAGGTTCTATTGAAGATAATAGCTGAAATCAAGGTAGCTAAGTACATAGTACAGTAGTACCTTGACTTACGAGTACCCCAATTTACAAGTTTTCCGAGTTACGAGCCGTTGCTCGGTCGATTTTTTGCTTTGAGTTGCAAGCCAAAATTCGAGTTACGAGCGAGCTTCAGATACGCCGTCACTAGTTAGCGCAGTGAACGCCACAACATCCGCCCGTTTTGTGCTTTTTGTGCAGTTATTTTGCTAAATTTCTTTTTTCTAACCATGGGTCCTAAGAAAGTAAGTGCAAAGAACAGTGCTGAGAAGAAGAAGAGGATGATGTCCATTGAATTAAAGCATGAAATCATAGAAAAACATGAGCGAGGTGTGCATGTAGTCGACTTGGCGAGGCAGTACGAGCGTAGTACTTCTACGATATGTACCATACTAAAGCAGAAGGAGTCGATGAAGGCTATAGTGCCAGCCAAGGGCGTTAAAATAATTTCTAAGCTGCGGACCTCTGTCCATGAAAAGATGGAGAAGCTGCTCTTGATGTGGTTGATGGAGAAGCAGCTCGCAGGAGATACCGTGACGGAGGGTATCCTCTGCTGATCTCTAAGGTAAATACACTTTATTAAACCAGTTTATTTTCTTTACATTCTCTTTTATTATGTTTTATGCAATATTTCTTATTTATAAATACATTTTTCTTATTTAAAAACCCGTAATAAAAAAAATTGGGGTGTTTTTTTTTTGGGCTGCAATGGATTAATTCATTTCAATTAATTTCAATGAGGAAAATTGATTTGATATACAGTGGACCCTCGGTTTTCGTTCACCTCCAAACTCGAACAATTATGTAAGTGTATTTTCGTAAGTGTATTTTTGGGGGTCTGAAATGACTAATCTAATTTACATTTGTCCTTATAGGAACAAATTCGTTCGGTAACGGCACTCGAACAGCATTCTGGAAAGAATTTTCAATGAAAACCGAGGGTCCACTGTACGAGCAAATTGAGTTACAGCTCGGTCACGGAATGAATTAAACTCATAAGTCAAGGTACCACTGTACTTTGAAATACATAATTGTTGACTCTACAATTGACATCAGCAGAATTGATCAGTTTTCGTTAACCTTGCGATATGTAACATCACACGGTGATGCAGTGGAACCATTTATATAATTCAGTGAATTACCTGGAGCAAGAGCTGGAAATTTTTTCAACGTGTTAGTCTTACGATGTGTTAGTCTTACGATGGAGCAAGCACCATGTCGGGTGAAACATCTGGTCTCCAAACAAAGATTAGACAAAAGAGACTGTTGTAGTTGCTTCATACATTTTTCACATTGTTTTGTTTTTATTTTTACATTTAAAATTAAAATAATTAAATTACACAGGTTTTTATTATCCTTTGAGATTTATGAGGTTACTTTAAAACTTTTATTGTGTTTTGATTTTAAATACAAAATAACAATTATATATATACGTACTTCCTTTAAAACTGTATCTTCCTTGTGTTTTGATTTTAAAAACAAAATAAAAATGGATAATGAATTTAAAATTATTCAGTACGTGTCATGTGCCTTTTTTTTATGTGCTCGCTCTCCCTTACTTAGAACTTGGCTACACCACTGGGCACAGGTGTACACATAAGTACAATTATCATACATAGTTTAACATATGTGTCAATTACCTAGGTTGTCCGTAATGTGTTTCTGCTGTGTTTTATCTTGCAGCATTTTATACAGGCGACAGCAAGTTATAGTTGCCTACTCCAAACCCCACTTCACATCAGTGCTTTTAGATGTGTCAGAGTCCTTTTGGTAAAAAAAAAAAAAAGTCTTCAACTTTACCAGTAGAACATGGCCATTCACTTATCTCTTGGAGAGTCATTTTTGTAGGTTCAGCCGAGTCCTTCATCCTCTTCCGTTACCTGCCTCCCTTCTATTTGTGGACTAAGCTCCCTACATTTTCTCTGCAGTTTGCTCATCGTCAAAATTTAAGAGTTCATTTATGTGCTCTGGCTCCATATCTTTGAAGTCATCACCTGGCACTCTCCTTGTCAGAGTTACAATATCCTGGAACTGATTCTGTTGGGAAAAACCTGTGAAAATAGTCACCAAGGCCATAATTTTCTCCAGCCTGCATTTATTATTGCCTGGGTACTTGATCCCATGTAATGTATACATTGGCTATTGCATGTGCAATGTCCAATTTATGCCAGAACTCGGGCACTAAAGTATTTGCATTGTCATCCATTGCTGCGTGGAGTTTCAGTACCAGTTTACATCGAGATTTTGTAATTACAATCATGAACTGAAGTGCAAAGAGAGCCACTATCATGCCATGGCATTAAGGGCAGATTAATCTAATGGCTTATAGACTACTTAATACTAGAGAAATTGATTGAGTTTGTTTTAGTTAAACATTAGCTTATAACAGTTAATAAATTTACTCAAATTACAATCCGAGGATATTACATTGTGACAAGTGTTTTGTAGGATGGTTACATCAATAGTAAATATTGAAATTATATTATAGGAAAATAACAGTGAGCATTGTTGAAAGTAATTTACAGTATGAGTGTATTTAGTTTAGGGTGAGTAGGTGGTTTTTGAGAAGAGTCTTAAATTGATGTTCAGACCAGGTTATTTTAGTATTTACTGGTAATGAACTCCAGTGGTTGTTTGAAAGATGTTGTATCTGATGGAAAAATAAAATCCTCACATTTGGCTCCATGGATTCTAATTGAAGAATGAAAGTTTTTTCTGACAAAGTACATTTTGACTGAGGAAATAAAATAAGTCTTGAATCATTCAATAAAAGAGGTCTTCACTCATCCATACAATACACAAATAACCCACATATAGAAGAGAGGAGCTAACAACGACATTTTGGTCCGATTTGGACCATTTACAAAGTCACACTAACAAAAAGAAGGGAGGGAGGGAGTTTATATAGGCAGCCGAGAGGGGCGGGAACAAGAGAAAGTGGTGGAGGAGTAATAGTGGCAGTAGTAAGAGTAGTGGAGTCAGTCAAATACTAATAAAGAGGAGCACTGCAAGGGAGCTAGTGGCCCACATAGGGTAGGGGCAAGAACACAGAGGGGGTAAAAGATAATAATGAACAACATAAACAAGGCAAAAGAAAGAAAACACATAAACTCCCTCCCTCCCTTCTTTTTGTTAGTGTGACTTCGTAAATGGTCCAAGTCGGATCGAAACGTCGCTGTTAGCTCCTCTCTTCTATATGCAGGTTATTTGTGTATTGTTCCAGTCATGGTATTGTACCTTTTTTGTTATTCATCCATACAATTTTGTTAGACCACCAAGTAACAGGCAAAGTGGTTATGTCCTCACCTTTCAAAGCATGTGGCTTCTGGGAGTGATAAATAAGCATCAGCTTGTACCTTGAATTATCCAATGCATTATTACAGTGGTCCCTCGGTTTTCGTGCATCTCCAAACTCTAACATTTATGTAAGTGTATTTTCGTAAGTGCTGTTGCAAGTGCATTTTTGGGGGTCTGAAATAAACTAACCTACGTGACATTATTTCTTAAGGAAGTAAATTCGTTCGGTAATGGCACTTGAGCAGCATTCTGGAACAAATTTTCGGTGAAAACTGAGGTACCACTGTATACAGAATAAAACCTTCACTGTGTAAAATTCTGGTGCATCTTTTTTATTGTCTCCTTTCCTTTCATCAAAAATATTTAGATAGTAGATAGTCTGGATTTTCTAATATACTGTACTGGTATGTGTTGTTGAGTAACTGTTTTTTGTTTAGAGACGACCAAGCCTGCACCTCTTTTTTTTTGTCTATAGATCTATGTCTTCAGTAAGCCATTGATATGTTTGCCTTTTTGTTGTTATTTTAGTTATCAGGAGACAATGTATATTGTATAGGTGCTGAATTTTATTACCGTAAGTTCTTTATTTACAGTATATCATTGTTCTAAATATTTATCTCCCTTTTCCGAATGATGTTTTATTGTAGTGTAGAATGTGTTCTTTGATGCTTCATCATGGAGTCTGAATGTCAGTATCCAGTTCCACTTTAGTATTAGTTATATTAAAAAAAACATTAAACACTTATGGGTCATTCAGCAAATGTGCTTTAGAAAGATGAGTACACAAATGAGGAAGGTAGGGTAGTGGCTATTTTTTATGTTGGTAATTGTGCCTGCTTTTATTGGTTCCATTTTATTTGTCCAAATTTATACTAGTGCAGAAACAACACTCATTGATTTTGTTGAGTTTTATTAAGTGAGGGTGTTAGGAGGCAGGAGTAGCCTGCATGTTGTTTAATATGAGGATGCTAGGAGGCAGGAGTAGCCTGCACGTTGATTAATATGAGGATGTTAGGAGGCAGGAGTAGCCTGCATGTTGTTTAATATGAGGATGTTAGGAGGCAGGAGTAGCCTGCATGTTGATTAATATGAGGATGTTAGGAGGCAGGAGTAGCGTGCATGTTGTTTAATATGAGGGTGTTAGGAGGAAGGAGTAGCTTGCATGTTGTTTAGTATGAGGGTGTTAGAAGGCAGGAGTAACTTGCATGTTGTTTAGTACGAGGGTGTTAGGAGGCAGGAGTAGCTTGCATGTTGCTTAGTATGAGGATGTTAGCAGGCAGGAGTAACTTGCATGTTGTTTAGTACGAGGGTGTTTGAAGGCAGGAGCAAACAAACAAACAAACAAAACAAACAAACAAACAAAACAAACAAATTTTATTTCATTGCAGATTACATGGGTATCGGAAGTTACAATGTAAATTGAGTGCAAGGAGAGCCACTGACATGCCATGGCATTAGGGGCAGCTTATTCTAGTCCTTAAAAACTATGTACTTAGTATTAGAGAAATTTATTGAGTTTATTCTAGTTAAAAATTATTTTCAAAATTACAATATGATGAAATTTTACTGTTTAAATTATTATATAATGATATTAGATCTTAGATTGTTACAGGTGTTAAGATTCTTGAATGATAATATGGAATTGAGATTATCTTAAGGAAAATAACATTGAGCATTTTTGACATTAACTTATAATATGAGTAGGGGGTAACATAATAGTAACATATTATTAAAAATTGAGATTATCGTATAGGAAAGTAACAATGAGCATTTTTCAAAGTAGTTTATAGCATGATCATTTAGGTTTGGGTGAGTAGGTGGTTTTTGAGTTGAGTCTTAAATTGATTTTCAGACAAGATTATCTTAATATTTACTGGTAATGAATTCCAGATTCTGGGGCCCTTTATGTGCATAGAATTTTTACATAGGTTGATATGAACACGGGGTATATCAAAAAGTGATCTGTGTCGTGTGTTGTGGTCATGGGAGGAGGAGGTGTTGATTCACTGGGAATTCTCCCGGCACGGGCTCCGGCTCCCTGGCGTGGGAGTATCAGAGACCTATGTCTCCCATGGGAGGGGGTACCCCTCAGCGGTGGGACCAACTGGCCCCAGGCCTAGCCACATTCCCCACCAGCACGAGGCATGGAGGTAGATAGATGCTAGGCCCCTCTGGTCTGCCACCTTCCCCGCCCCAAGGAGGCTGACGGGAAGGGCAGGCTTGCGAGCCGCAGATGGTAGCAAGCTCCAGCCTTGGCACCTACCCTGCCCTAGAAGGGCTGGACATGGTGAGCGACCCCGATACAGGAGGTTACAAGAAATACAGTATGTAAAGCTTATATGCATGTCAGCGAAGAGAGGTCAGGTCAGGTATAAGCAGCAGTTAAGTTAATCTAATTTGAGTATAAGGTCACCTGGCAGCAGTATCAATGTGGGCATGGGAAAGTGTAGTCTAGAATCATGTAGGAAAAAGTAGAAGATTTTGGTTATATTATAAATTTGGAGGGTTAGTAAACCAAGATGCCCCAATAATGTAAGGTCATTGAGGACTGTCTGTCTTGTTTCCATTGAGGTCCTTTACCCTCTCCTAAGGATGTGACCCATATCAATCACCTAACTCCCAGGTACTATATACTGGCTACACTGACAGTGTACCCTGGCTACACTGACAGTGTACCCTGGCTACACTGACAGTGTACCCTGGCTACACTGACAGTGTACCTGGCTACACTGACAGTGTACCCTGGCTACACTGACAGTGTACCCTGGCTACACTGACAGTGTCTGACCTGACATGCCACACTGACAGTGTACCCTGGCTACACTGACAGTGTACCCTGGCTACACTGACAGTGTACCCTGGCTACACTGACAGTGTACCCTGGCTACACTGACAGTGTACCCTGGCTACACTGACAGTGTACCCTGGCTACACTGACAGTGTACCCTGGCTACACTGACAGTGTACCCTGGCTACACTGACAGTGTACCTGGCTACACTGACAGTGTACCCTGGCTACACTGACAGTGTACCCTGGCTACACTGACAGTGTACCCTGGCTACACTGACAGTGTACCCTGGCTACACTGACAGTGTACCCTGGCTACACTGACAGTGTCAGCAGGTCCTGTGGCCTTATGTTCACAGTGTTACCACCTACCCCGGCCCTGGATGGGTGTGGCAACACTAAACCACCGGAAAAAACACTGACTTTTGGCCTATACTGTAACTCAAGCCAGCCAGGAAGCCACTAGCTTGTCCTCGCCTCCTAGTCAAGGTGCATTCAGCTCACACACTGAAGTCCCTGGTTCGATCCCCGGTACGGGTGGAAACATTAGGACGTGTTTCCTTAAAGACACCTGCTGTCCCTCTTCACCTGGCAGTAAAATAGGTACCTGGGTGTTAGCCGACTGGTGTGGGTCGCATCCTGGGTCAAAATTAACCCGAAATGTTCTGCATAACAAGGGGCCCTCTTAAGGGAGTTTCCTTATTGCTGGTGAGGGGCTCTTGATCTCGGAAATTGGATATTAAGTTTATTCAGGTACAGGTACACATAAATACAGTTGCATAAATTATCATACATAGCAGCATATGTGTAGATTACCCAGGATAAGCACTCAAAAAAGTCAACTTAACTCATTTCTTTTGGGGTCCTCGAGTTATTTCCATTGTGCTCCAGTTCTCTGTATTGAGCATGAATGCCTCCCCCTGACAGGCGTTGTATAATCCCTAAGGAAATAAGTCACTGTCTGACTTTTTGGGTTATCCTAGGTTCTCTACACATATGCTGCTATACACACAACCCGCACATATAAAAAAAAAAAAGAGGAGCTATGTATGATAATCTATGTAAATGTATTTGTGTATACCTGAATAAACTTACTAGAGTTTTCCTATAATAATAATAATAATAATAATAATAATAATAATAATAATAATAATAATAATATTAATAAGGGCTTTCTATATACTATGGTATTGATGTCAGATAGGTGTGTTAAGTTGTATCATGTACTTGTAGATTAGCGCTTCTTTTTGATGATAATAATGTACCTGTGGAAATAAATTTTATTATTATTGTTGTTGTTATTGTCTCAGTGACCGGATTTCAGTGATTAACACAGTTGTCATCCACGCCACATAAAATCATTTTTTTTCGTAAACATGTACTCAGCCTTGCCAGCATATTGGGTTTTACCATACCCAGCATATTGGAACTGCCCTTTCAGTACCATTGTTGTTGTTTTTGGGGTTTTATTGGGCCACTGACATCATACGCCTTTCAGTACCATTATTTAGGTTTATTAATCAAAATGTTTAATGGTTCCCTCTTGATATAAGTTGATAACTGGGTTTAAAACCTATCGACTACAGACAGACGAATTAACATTGTGTGTGTGCGTTATATACCACCAATTAACACTAATCCCTAATCTTAGGAATTCAAGTTAATAAATATAGTTCGTGAAAAAAATACTGGTTCATAAAATATATTAAACTACAGCATTTTTGTGAAATATTAATAACTTTTTGTTCGTTAAAATAGATGTACAAGTAATATTGTAGTATCTTGAATTATTGGAAGAGTTAGTTATAACATAATAGGAAATGATGAACATAATATAAATTTTTATGGAAATATTTAGCCGGCATCTCCATGGCAACACTGGCAACCCACGGTAAGTGATGACGTAGTAATGACGTCAGAAGGTTGACATGTGCCACATCAACTTGTTTATTAACTGAGACTCTCACTAACTTACGGTTTGATTATTAAATATTATATAGTAATATGAAGATGATAATTAAAAGTAGAATAAGGTAACTATTGTAATGACTAGACAGTATATCATTTAATATGATCGGAGGGTTGGCTGGTGTGATGGAGACTTGGCATAGTGGTGGTGGAGCCGGTGAGGGAGGAAGGTTGATGGAGCAGCAGCAGACGACACTGAGGCTGACACCAGTATACACGTCTTCGCTCTCACTCTCCATCTCTCTCTCCTCAAGATGTCTGACCACAGGAAGTTCTTCGTGGGTGGTAACTGGAAGATGAATGGTGACAAGGCTGCCATAAACGCCATCGTCAGCTTCATGAAGGGTCCTCTCAGCCCCAACACTGGTCAGTCACGCCCGTAATGTCCCTTCAAAAAAAATGTTTGTCCTTCGTCTCTTACAAAAAGATAGCTTATCATCTAGGTACTGTATTGTAGTCCCTATTATGTTGTCTGAGTGAAGCTCTGGTCAAACACCTTTGACTACGCACACAAAGTCCTCTTGTTACCTGCTGTGTGGTGTCTGCAGTAGACCCGGACGGCTGGTGACCTTCATGAAGGTCACTACCCAATTTAAATGACACTAGGTGACCCCTAACAATGTGAACTATGATACCCGTGTTGCCTCGTTACGATGACCTTAAGTGTGGAGCAAGGTGACCTTGAGTCACCTTCAGTGAGGTCATCCACCTTCCTGCTGTCACCTGGTCACCTTGACCAAGTACAATTATCATACATAGGATAACCCAAAAAAAAGTAAAAAGTGAGACAAAGCGACTTTTTTCCATTAGGGTATTGGAGTATTTATTTAACAAATAGATCAGCTAACTGGCTTACACTCAACATAGATCAGCTAACTGGCTTACACTCAACATAGATCAGCTAACTGGCTTACACTCAACATAGATCAGCTAACTGGCTTACTCAACATAGATCAGCTAACTGGCTTACACTCAACATAGATCAGCTAACTGGCTTACACTCAACATAGATCAGCTAACTGGCTTACACTCAACATAGATCAGCTAACTGGCTTACACTCAACATAGATCAGCTAACTGGCTTACACTCAACATAGATCAGCTAACTGGCTTACACTCAACATAGATCAGCTAACTGGCTTACACTCAACATAGATCAGCTAACTGGCTTACACTCAACATAGATCAGCTAACTGGCTTACACTCAACATAGATCAGCTAACTGGCTTACACTCAACATAGATCAGCTAACTGGCTTACACTCAACATAGATCAGCTAACTGGCTTACACTCAACATAGATCAGCTAACTGGCTTACACTCAACATAGATCAGCTAACTGGCTTACACTCAACATAGATCAGCTAACTGGCTTACACTCAACATAGATCAGCTAACTGGCTTACACTCAACATAGATCAGCTAACTGGCTTACACTCAACATAGATCAGCTAACTGGCTTACACTCAACATAGATCAGCTAACTGGCTTACACTCAACATAGATCAGCTAACTGGCTTACACTCAACATAGATCAGCTAACTGGCTTACACTCAACATAGATCAGCTAACTGGCTTACACTCAACATAGATCAGCTAACTGGCTTACACTCAACATAGATCAGCTAACTGGCTTACACTCAACATAGATCAGCTAACTGGCTTACACTCAACATAGATCAGCTAACTGGCTTACACTCAACATAGATCAGCTAACTGGCTTACACTCAACATAGATCAGCTAACTGGCTTACACTCAACATAGATCAGCTAACTGGCTTACACTCAACATAGATCAGCTAACTGGCTTACACTCAACATAGATCAGCTAACTGGCTTACACTCAACATAGATCAGCTAACTGGCTTACACTCAACATAGATCAGCTAACTGGCTTACACTCAACATAGATCAGCTAACTGGCTTACACTCAACATAGATCAGCTAACTGGCTTACACTCAACATAGATCAGCTAACTGGCTTACACTCAACATAGATCAGCTAACTGGCTTACACTCAACATAGATCAGCTAACTGGCTTACACTCAACATAGATCAGCTAACTGGCTTACACTCAACATAGATCAGCTAACTGGCTTACACTCAACATAGATCAGCTAACTGGCTTACACTCAACATAGATCAGCTAACTGGCTTACACTCAACATAGATCAGCTAACTGGCTTACACTCAACATAGATCAGCTAACTGGCTTACACTCAACATAGATCAGCTAACTGGCTTACACTCAACATAGATCAGCTAACTGGCTTACACTCAACATAGATCAGCTAACTGGCTTACACTCAACATAGATCAGCTAACTGGCTTACACTCAACATAGATCAGCTAACTGGCTTACACTCAACATAGATCAGCTAACTGGCTTACACTCAACATAGATCAGCTAACTGGCTTACACTCAACATAGATCAGCTAACTGGCTTACACTCAACATAGATCAGCTAACTGGCTTACACTCAACATAGATCAGCTAACTGGCTTACACTCAACATAGATCAGCTAACTGGCTTACACTCAACATAGATCAGCTAACTGGCTTACACTCAACATAGAGGATACCTACATCAAATTTTGTTTTCTTTTTTTTAATGTTGATCCTCGGTGGAACATAACATAAAAACAAAGCACTGTGGTAGGCTTATATCTTACTGGGCCATGCTAGGCAGGTCCAACCCACACCCATTTAGGTACCTGCCCACACTATATTTAAAGCTACCCAAAGTTCTTGCCACAGTAACACTACCTGGGAGTTTGTTTTACTCATCTCCAAATCTATTGCCAAACTAGGACTTCCCAATATTCTTTATAAATCTAAATTTGTCAAGCTTTAATCAAAATAAAATATTGTTATTGCTGTGAGTCTTAGTCTTGATATTTTCAGCACATTTTGATAAAAGATTTTCAGACTTTTAACCCTGGAGGGTTAGCCACCCGGGATAACCCATGAAAGTCAGTGCGTCATTGAGGACTGTCTTACTTCCAATGGGGTCCTTCAGCCTTGTCCCCCAGGATGCAACCCACAACAGTCGACTGACACTCGGGTACCTACTTGTTAGGTGAACAGTGGCAACTGTTCAATCCCCACCCAGCTGGGGATTGAACTATGGACATGTTTTTCATTTGTACACTTCAGTCATATCACTTTAATTTTGTTTTTTCATAGTTTATTTAGGTACAGAAAAGCACAATTACCATACATAGTTCAAAGTATGTAAATTACCTAGGATAACTCGGAAAGTCTGACTTATTTCCATTGGGATCCTTGATACATGTATTTCCGTTCTGTAATAGAGACCAGAACTAAGCAACATAATCGAAGTGAGGTCTTATTTATATTTATTTATACTGCGTGTCTTGCACGTCAATGACACTCGTGTCTCTATTTATTTCCTCGTCTGACTTTTGTATTGTAAACAATGAGGGTTCTAACACTGGTCACTGTGGAGAATAATTCTGATTTCTCCCCATCAGTGTAAACTGTTGACTATCGGTCAGCCATGCCTTGACCCAGAAGATAATTTATCTTTTCCATGTGCTGCTACTTTATCAGTCTCCTGTGTGGAACTTTATTAAAAGACCCTACTGAAGTTCATATACACAGTCTCTTATTCTTTGTCTTGGTTTACCACCTCAAATATCTTAGTGAAAGATACGGTACTATGTTCCACAACCAGCTCTCCTTACCCTATATCACTCACTCATTTACCCCTACCTCACCTATGGAATCTGCTCATGGGGCTCTACATCAATAACTCATCTCAGACCACTAATAACACAACAAAAGGCAGCAGTTAGAATGATAACAAATTCTCGCTCCAGGCAACATACTCCACCAATATTCAAAAACCTAAACTTACTCACCATACAAGACATCCATACTTTTTACTGTGCCTATTACATACATAGAAAACACTATGCAGATATTAACCCACCACTCAAACTTCTCCTTACTAATTTTAACAGGACACATGACCATAACACTAGACACAGATCACTCCTCGATGTTCCCCGTGTCCACCTAACACTATGTAAAAACTCGATGCACATAAAAGGCACGAAAATTTGGAATTCATTACCTGTCATTGCCAAAGAAACCCTACCTGTACCCCAATTCAAAACGATGCTAAAAAAACACCTTCTCACCCAAAGCTAATTGCTCCATATCAACCATTCCCAGCAAAGTAGAATAATCACTTAACGTAAAACCTGACTATTAAAGTCAATGTAATGTATGAATGAATGTAAAACCTGTTATGAATAATACTTACTTAGCTAATTATTCCCACAACACTTACATTATAATGACCACGTAAACTAACTGCAATGCAATTAATTGTTTTAAATTGTTATCTCACTCAATTAGTTGCATTGCTGCAATAAATTGCTACAATTAATTGATATGTTCAACTTATATTCAAACTTTATAACTTAGATATGCAACTTTACTTATTTTATAAATTATCAACCATAACTTTTTATTATTTTATTATTATTATTGCTTTAATTTGTTTAATCTGATTTAATTAATTTTATAATGAAGACAAAAGTACAAAACTATGTTCAAATTTCATAGCTTAAATACTCACCTTTACTCATTGTATACTATCTACAAAAATTCTTACAATTTAGTTTTAAGTTAATTTTAAGTCTGCCCAAAATGCCCTGCATACTAGGGGCTTTTGGCATGTACACCTCATGTAATCTCAATAACCAAATGTAATTCTTTGTATCATGTCCAAATAAAAATATTATTATTATTATTATAAAGAAAGGTTGGTAAATTTGTAATTGAAGAACACCCCTTTGTAAATGTGTTGAAATGCATTGCTCAACTTATCAAACTGTTTGGGCAATTATTGATTCCATAAACTTTCCCACAATAGAGGGTAGGTTGATTTCTCTATAATTTGCTTTGCAAATGAGTATCATGGTTGCTTTTTCTGCTTATTTGGTACAATACCCATTTGTAGTGATCTCTTGAAGAGACTAGATGATGGTTTGCTAAGTACCTCCATACATTCCTTCAACCTTTGTACTTTGTCCACTGTACTAGTACACATAACTTATCATGGCTTCGAAAATACCATCTTGCCAATATTTTTGACCTTGGCACAGCTGTTTGGATCTTTACACCTTCTTCATGCTTTTGAAAAAAGATCTAAGACCAGATGGGTCCAAGCAGTGCATCATGGTTAACACTGCCTAACCAGCATGAGTAAACAGTGAAAAAAGAACCTGTTCCACTGTTTTCCTTCCAGCAAACAGGATGTGGAACTGGCAGGAAGATGACTTACTCACTCCAGATTTATTAAAATTTCATGATACATACTAAACATTGGAATTAGACAAAAAGCACACTGTAAATTTGACCAAAGCTCAACAAATAGTATACCTGGAGTACCTGGAGAGAGTTCCAGGGGTCAACGCCCCTGCGGCCCGGTCTGTGACCAGGCCTCATGTTGGATCAGCCTGATCAACCAGGCTGTTACTGCTGGCCGCACGCAGTCCAGCGTACGAACCACAGCCTGGCTGGTCAGGTACAGACTTTAGGTGCCTGTCCAGTGCCAGCTTGAAGACAGCCAGGGGTTTGTTGGTGATCCCCCTGATGTATGCTGGGAGGCAGTTGAACAGTCTTGGGGCCCCTGACACTTATTGTGTTCTCTCTCAACGTGCTAGTGGCACCCCTGCTTTTCATTGGGGGATGTTACATCGTCTGCCGAGTCTTTTGCTTTCGTAGGGAGTGACTCGTGTGCAAGTTTGGTACTAATCCCTCGAGAATTTTCCAAGTGTATATAATAATGTATCTCTCCCTCCTGTGTTCTAGGGAGTACAGGTTTAGGAACTTCAAGCATTCCCAGTAATTGAGGTGGTTTATTGCAGTTATGCGTGCCGTGAAGGTTCTCTGCACATTTTCTAGGTCAGCAATTTCACCTGCCTTGAAAGGTGCAGTTAGTGTGCAGCAATATTCCAGCCTAGATAGAACAAGTGATGTGAAAAGTGTCAACATGGGCTTGGCATCCCTGGTTTTGAAGGTTCTCATTTTCCAGTCTGTCATTTTTCTAGCAGATGCGATTGCAAATGGTGTTATGGTCCTTGAATGTGAAATCCTCTGACATGATCACTCCCAGGTCTTTGACATTAGTTTTTCGCTCTATTGTGTGGTTGGAATTTGTTTTGTACTCAGAGGAGATTTTAATTTCCTCACGTTTTCCATATCGGAGTAATTGAAATATCTCATCATTGAACTTCATATTGTTTTCTGCAGCCCATTTAAAGATTTGGTTGATGTCTGCTTGGAGTCTTGCAGTGTCTTCAACGGTGGACACTGTCATGCAGATTCAGGTGTCATCTGCAAAGGAAGACACTGCACTGTGGCTTGTATCCCTGTCTGTCCGATATGAGGATGAGGAACAGGATGGGAGCGAGTACTGTGCCTTGTGGAACAGCTTTTCACTGTACCTGCCTCAGACCTTACTCTGTTGACTACTACTGTGTTCTACTTGTTAGGAAATTATAGATCCATCTACCAACTTTTCCTGTTATTCCTATTACACCATGGTCACACTTGTCAAAGGCTTTTGCAAAGTCTGTGTATATGACATCTGCATTCTGTTTGTCTTCTAGAGCATCCAAGACCTTGTCGTAGTGGTCCAGTAGTTGGGACAGATAGTCATGCAATTGTAATAGTATTTCTTTATGCTAAATACTATACAGTGGACCCTCGCTTATCGGCCATAATCCGTTCCAGAAGCTCGGCCTAAAAGCGAAATATTTCCCATAAGAATTAATGTAAATACAATTAATCTGTTCGATTAACTATAGTTTTACATTCACAAAACAATGAGAACTAAATAAAATGACTAAAGAAATGGATAAATGAGCATTTAACCCTTTGGGGGTCCAAGGGGTCTCTCTGAAACTCGTTCTCAGGGTCCACAAATTTAAAAAAAAAAAAAAATATTTTTTCTTATGGAATGATAGAGAATCTTTTTCCGATCATAACGCCACAAAAAATATGAAATTTGATCGAAAACTAACTGAATTATGCTTTCGCAAAGTTAGCGGTAGCCATGACACTTACGCATTGGCGATTTCGCCCATTTTGAGCCATATTTTCAGCACATTCCAATGTTTCAGTCTACTAAAATTATAGCTATTTCGCTAGAACTCCATTTCTTCTATCGATTGAGTACAAGAAACCGCCTATTTACCAATTTCAACTACCCAAAATAGTGGTCAGAAAATGGCAATTTGGCCAATTTCACACAAATTTCAAACGATGCCAATTTCAAAATAGGGTCCATAATAAACAAGGCAGACATTCCTGGCACTAAAATAACATCTTCTCTGTTCATTAGTCACGTCTCCAGGCCCCTCTTACATTACTTTTGCTTTCCATTTTGAATTTTTATTCTCACAAAAAATAGAAGATTTACTGTTATGTATAAAACTGCATCACTGCAAAAACTGGTATAAATAATATCAGCGCACTTGTGCAAGAATATTACTCTCCAGTCGATGTGTATTGGACGCATGGTGTGATTTGTTTACTCCTGAACATCGGCCAAAATCGAACATTTTCGCTACTTTGCGCTCGGTTTCAAGGTACTTGTCATCATGAAACCAGTCAAAATGATCTCTATTTCTGTGAAATATCATCTATTCTATAAAATGAGACTAAGAAAACGAGAATACAAGCATAAATACCATACGAAAATAGACTGCAAAGTCTCTGTTTTAAACCAAAAACACGGTCATTTTCCTCATTATGCACTATGTGGTGCAGGAATTTTTTTTATACTGCGCACACTGACCGCACAGACCCATTCTATCACATCTAGGCCTAACAGCCTGTTTCTGCTTGATTTGAGGGTGCTAGAATTTAGGCGTACTAGTACGTCAATAACCACAGTGCGTAAAACGTACTTGTACGACCATAACCCCGAAAGGGTTAAATCACTATTACATACATTTATTGAAGGCAGGAGGAGAGTATTGTTTGGAGACAGGACAAATTACTCCTTCAATATGATGCTAATATCAACTCTATACGGCTTATTTATCTATCACAATTCATCTAATAGGACATAATAAAAATACGTCATTACGAATGTCACGAGTTGTTTGTTGTTGGGTGTATAAGGGCCACTGAAAGATGAGCCTTACATAGTGGTGGTGAAGGCGGCAACAGAGGCGGCGGTGTTGTCAGTCGCCCTATATACCTCAAACAACAATGGAGGAGTTAAGTTTTGTGTCGTCATTTTTCTATCGCTTAATCGCTTAACTTACTTGCTACACTATTAATGCTACACTTTATCGCTGGCTGGCACTATAGCCTTTATCAACATATCGTAGAATCACTGAAGGCACATTCTCCCTTCTCAGCCCTTTACCAAAGGGCTGACACTCTGAACTTTCTTTGGCCCCATGGTGGCTTATTTCAGTCAATCAATAAACAGGCACCAAAATGAATGGATGACCATGCAGAGTATTCCTTACTCAACAAGAGAGAGACGCAGACTGAGTGATAAGCGTGAGGAAGTGGCGTGGCCGGCGGGTTGATGCGTCCCATACGGTCGATAAGCAAAAAAACGGCTGATAACCGAAAAACCGGCCCATAAGCGAGGGTCCACTGTACTTGCTTTTCAGTGGTCTTGAATAGTGATTTTCACTTTTTATTCAATAACTAAAGAATACTTCTGATTGGCTTCATAATATTATTGACAATGCATTCTATAAGATGGCTGATACCTCATGATTTTAGTCCAAATAGGTGCAATTTTGAAATTTTATTGAAATAGTTTTAAAAAACTTGGAAATGTTGGAAATGTCAAATTACTGGAGAATGCTTTTTCTGATCTGCTTCAAACTTTTTACCATTACAGTGGACCCCCGGTGTTCGTTATGCTCCAAACTCAAACAATTATGTAAGTGTATTTTTGGGGGTCTAAAAGGACTAGTCTAATTTACATTATTCCTTATGGGAATAAATTCGTTTGGTAATGGCACTTGAACAGCATTCTGGAACGAATAAATTACGAAAACTGGGGGTCCACTGTATTAGGTTTTTATTAAGAAACAGCTTGTCATTCACTTCAAGCTGTCTTAATTTCAATTTGCCAAATTGATTGTGTATAATAACTAATGAATGCCTCATTTGATCAGCTTTAAACCCTTATGCTGGTGCATCTTAATAGGAATTATTTTTGTATTAATTTTGGGCTGTGTGCATGCCACTTTGCTAATTTTTTCCAGTTTTAAAATATTTTTCTTACAGGATTGTGGAGAGTTTTAAATGCAACGTAAATCAGAAAAGTAAACTGGAAAATGATAAAAATTTACTGTTTTATTGTATTTTAAATTTAACAAGAAGAGACGTTACTATTTTATGGAACATTCTCAGCATCAATTTCATTTACTGTCTTGCAAATTTTTGTCTATTACTTGAGATAGCCTTATTCAATTAGTTTCAAATTTTCAACACTTGTATTGTGGGCAAGATTTATGGGGCTCTTTGTATTCATAGGTACCCTATTTGGTGCTACATAAGCCATTCCCAGATTTTTGTTTCCATGTGACAGGTGGAGACAGGCTTTTCTGATTAGCTTCAAAATTTCACCACTTGTGTGTACTACTTTGAAGGAGGTTGGTATTTTTAATGGAGTGTGTAGATGCCATTTTGCCACTTTAAACCTATAATATTAATTAACCTTGTTGCATTATTTTGCCTTCATGCTGGTAAATGTCTTGATCTAAGGAACTGGGCCTATCTTCTCCTTGCATTCAATTGAGTTTGAATGCCTCCTATTCCACAGGTGCTAATTACCCCTGTGTGTTTGCACTTTCCTGTGGTTAAAATACAACATTTATGAATGGCATCAATCTTTAATGGCTGATGCTTTGTGTGAAATGGGTGATTGTTTCATGGGTTTAGTCTATGTAGGCACAGTTTTTTGGGGGCTCTATGTAATACATAACTGGAAAAAGAGTTTTCTGGCCAGCTTTAAACTTTGTGCTGCATTTTCCTCAAACGAAATGGCATGTTAATATTAGCTTGTGTAAGTTATCATACATTTGAATGCTATATACACTTAAGTTTACATAAAACTTACTTGGAATATTGATCTTTTTGATCTCTTTGAAAGGTTTGAATTTGATTTGGTCTGTGTAATATCTTTATATTTAGTGAAGAAATTTGTATATTAGTTTCCTTATGACCTGTGAATGCATCTTCTGATTCCCTTCAAATCTTCAACAATAATATTTAATTGCATTATCAACCTATGCCTGACTGCACAATACCATTTATATGTGCATTCAGGCAATGGAGACTGGAGTTGTGGAACATGGCTGTACCTTTATTGGGTGATGCAGAGACCAAAATGTCTACTGTAGTTTTATAATTTTGGCCTCTTGTTCTCCCATTTGATAGTGGTAACTATTTGCGAGTACAGTAGGGCCCCACTTGTACGGCAGGTTATGTTCTAGACTACCGTCGGAAAGCAGAATGCAAATTTTTTCCACTTATAAATGCATACAAATGCCAGATAACAAATTTACACTAACATATATTAAGCTAACAGTAGAACTAGGCATTAAAAAAGCAATAAAAAGAAAAATACTACACAGTACATTCATTATTTACCTTAAAATATTTTTAGTTTTAATGTAGGGTGAAAGGTGAGTAGTATGTATTTATTTGTAGGAAGTCAGGTGTTATTTTCTTTCAAAATTCTTGGGGAACCTGTAGACTGATTTAACATTAAACAGGACAGCAAGCAATAATTATAATAGGGGCTTAAAAAGGTGTGAGAAATCTCATACATGAGCAGTACCGTATGTTTATAGTTTGTCAATGCAGATTCATGTCCAGTATGGCAGACAAGTATAGTAATCCATGACATCACATTAAAAACCTCAATACCCCTTGACTATTCTTCTGCTGTTCTGGTATGTTACTCAACCATCATGGCTTTTAGGCGACATGCATGCATTGTACATGTATTATGGAAAGAACATTTTATAATTGGAATTCTTGTTTTACCAATAACAGAGGTAGTGGTTGGCACCCCACAGTGCTATCTCTCGTATACACGAGAACACATTCCTGCTAACATTGGTGTTGCTGCTCAGAACTGCTATAAGGTATTACTCTGCTGGTTTGTCCATTCAAATATTCTTTTATTTTGAAATTTCTAGTGAAGTAAACCAATTTTTAACTCTTGGTGGAAATTATATAAATTCAGAAATTTTACTTTAACCTTGTATAGCATAATGTTTTTATATTTATAAATGATCTGATCAATGTTGTTTTCTACATTTTGTGAAGGTAGCAAAGGGAGCCTTCACTGGAGAGATCTCTCCAGCCATGATAAAAGACTGTGGCTGTGAGTGGGTCATTCTGGGACACTCAGAGCGAAGGAATGTCTTCAATGAGCCTGACCAGCTCATCAGTGAGAAAGTTGGACATGCTCTTGAGGCTGGGCTGAAGGTGAGGTTCAACACTTAAAAAAAAATTATGTTCAGTAGTATAAGCAGTACTTAGATCTTTTTTATTGCTTTTACAGATTTTTGGGTTAATAAACCCAATAAAATTCCATAATATTGTTAGAAAATCTTAATTTACGGTATTATTATAGTTACAATATTAAATTTTTTTTTAGCACTAATTCAGTGCTACATAAACAGAAATATGTCGTGGTGCTGATGTACGTAAGTTATTTCAGAACTGTTATAGGCATGGAAATGTGTAATTAGTGCAATTATAATACAGCCTCTCCTCACTTAGCAACGTACTAGTTTACTGATGCCTTGGACTTACAACGAGTTCTCTGACCAGTATGCATGCCTAAATAATGTATATTAGAGCTGATTTCCTCTATTCTGTTTATTACAATACGTATACAGTACACTACTGTATAAACATTTGCTGTACAGTATAACCCCTGTGGTTTAGCGCTTCTATTTGATTATAATAATGTATAAACATTTAAAAATATACCAGAAATGTTATAAATGGTGCAAAGGTGACATTAAAACAATATCAAAGGTAGTTGACACAAACCCACTACCATTATAGTATGCTCCTCACTTACCGCCGAATTCGTTTACTGACATGGTCTTAGGAACGGAACTCCGTCGTTAAGTGAGGAGAGGGTGTAATGTACAATGCTGGTTGCTAATGTTCCATCAACAACTTTGAGGATTCTTGATATTAAGACACTAAATATGCTCTCAACTTTTTTTTCATCCAGATACTTTATACTGTATAACTAATAGATGCTTATTTATATACATTTTGGAAAACATTAGTTTGGCAAGAAAAATGCTGGCTAGTGACTTGGGACTTTGGGGCAGGTCCAGGGGCACTGTTCATGGACTTTCGAGTAGGGTACTATGCAGCCTATGTTGCATAGTGCCCTCATTTTAAGTAAACTTAGATGCTACAATTTACGATGCATAATAAAGCATTTTCACATTCTGACTTTTTGGTTGTACTGTACAGTATGTATTCAGTAACACTAAAATAAAAATTTCACTTGTTTGTGAATTAGTCAAGGGTTTGCATTATATATATTAGTGATAGGGATTGTGGCAACATTCTGGATTTGTGCAGAATTCTTTTCTACACACCCAGCCACATTACTTTTTACATTTAGTAGAAGGAAGGCTGGGTAGGGCTCATCCTAGGAAAGGTTGGAGGGAAGGGGTAAAGGTTTTGTGTGCAGAGGGGCTTACACTTCCAGCAAGCCTGTAATAATAATAATATTTATTTAGACATGGTACAATGATACATAGGTAGACATGATACATAGGTATAAATGAGATGTACATGCCAAAAGCCATTAATATGCTGTGCATTGCGGGCATTCTTAGGACTATTTAATAGTAGACTACATGGTAAAAAAATTATGGTTGATAATTTATAAAATAAGTATAATTGTGTATCTAAGTTATAAAGTTTGAATATAAGTTGAACATCATAATTTATTAATTGTAGCAATGCAACTAATTGAGTGAGATAACAATTTAAAACAATTAATTGCATTGCAGTTACAGTTTACGTGGTCATTATAATGTAAATGTTATATTATAATGTAAATGTTAGTATGTATTATTCATAACAGGTTTTTACATTTAAGTGATTAATCAGGTTTTTACATTTAAGTGATTATTCTACTTTGTTGGGAATCTTTGATAATGAGCATTTAGGTTTGGGTGAGGAGGTGGTTTTTTAGCATCGTTTTGAATTGGGGTACAGGCAGGGTTTCTTTGGCAATGACAGGTAATGAATTCCAAATTTTCGTGCCTTTTATATGCATTGAGTTTTTACATAGTGTTAGATGGACACAGGGAACATAGAGGAGTGATCTGTGTCTGTGTTATGGTCATGTGTCCTGTTAAAATTGGTAAGAAGTAGTTTGAGTGGTGGGTTAATATTTGCATAGTGTTCTATGTATGTAATAGGCACAGTAAAAAGTATGACTGTCTTGTATGGTGAGTAAGTTTAGGTTTTTGAATATTGGTTGAGTATGTTGTCTGGAGTGTGAATTTATCATTCTAACTGCTGCCTTTTGTTGTGTTATTAGTGGTCTGAGATGAGTTATTGGTGTAGAGCCCCATGCGCAGATTCCATAGGTGAGGTAGGGGTAAATGAGTGAGTGATATAGGGTAAGGAGAACTGGTTGTGGAACATAGTACCGTATCTTGGATAGTATTCCCACGGTCTTTGAGACTTTCTTGGAAATTTGTTGTATGTGTGTCTGAAATTTGAGGCCACTGTCAAGATGAATTCTTAAGAATTTTCCCTCTGTGAGTTTTGTGATAGGAGACCCGTTTATCATTATGTTAAGTGGTGCGTTTGTAGCTCTGTTCCCAAACTGGATAAAATAGGTTTTATCAATATTGAGAGTAAGTTTGTTAGTCATCATCCAGGTAGATATTTTCTGCAATTCAGTATTTACAGTGTTGGCTAGTATGTCTGGGCTTGGGTGCGAGATAACGTATGTAGTGTCATCTACAAATAGTATGGGTTTGAGTAGTTGAGATGCATTTGGTAGGTCGTTAATGTAAAAGAGAAAGAGAAGTGGGCCAAGAACACTTCCCTGTGGGACACCTACTGTAATAGTTTGCGCGGTAGAGCTAGCTCCATTTGTGTACACATATTGGTTTCTGTTGCTAAGGTATGATTTTAGGTAGTTGAGGAAGTGCCCTCTTATACCATAGTGTGATAATTTTAGGTGTAACAGATCATGGTCAACTGTATCAAAAGCTTTTCGTAAATCAATGAAGATTCCCACTGGGATTTCTTTTTTCTCAAGAGCGGTGTAAATTATTTCTAACATGTGTATAATGGCATCATTTGTATTTTTATTAGGCCTGAATCCAAATTGACAGTGGTTGAGTACGTTGTTGGAGGTGAGGTAGGAATATATTTGTCTATGAATTAATTTTTCAAAAAATTTTGGAGAGAAGGGGTAAGTTAGATATCGGCCTGTAGTTATTCAGGTCTGTTTGATCTCCTCCTTTATGTATGGGGGTGACCCTCGCTATTTTGAGTATTGATGGGAAGGTAGAAGATTCGATGGATTTGTTAAAGAGTGTTGCAATAATTGGTGAGAGAACTTGAGAGGCTTTTTTGTATATAAAAGGTGGTAAGTTATTTAGGTCACCTGCTTTTTTTTTTAATGTGTTGATTATAAGTGAAACTTCTATTGGGTTGGTCGGGGCTAGGAATAGTGTGTTCGGATAGGTTCCAGTGAGATAGTCGTTAGGTGGAGTGTTTGAACTTGGGATTTTGCTTGCCAGCTTTTTTCCTATGGTGGAGAAGAAATCATTGAGTTTGTTTGCTGTTTCAATAGGTGGGAGTAGGGGTTCATCTGGTTTTGTTAGCTTGATTGTTCTGTTTGTGGATATCTTTTTAGTTCCTAGAATTTCAGATAGGGTTTTCCAGGTCTTTTTTATATCACCTTTTTAAGTTATGTAATCTGTTCTCATAGTACAATTTTTTTTAACCTTATCAGACTCGTTAGGTTTGATGAGTAATGTTTTGTTTGTTCTCTTGTTATTTGACCCATTCTGTACTGTTTTTCATATAGGTGCTTTATATTAATGGATTTGAGTATGCTGGGGGTTAGCCAGGGACTATTTAATCTTTTAGCTGTGATTTGTTTAGTTTTTTTAGGGCAATGCTTATTATAGAGGTATTGGGTCTTTTAAAGAAAATTATTAATACATAAGTCAGTATCTGTGAAGTTGTCTATTTCTGTTTGCCAGTCAGTGTTTGTCATATCTGTTATGAAGTTATTTATAGCTGTCTCATTATGTAGTCTAAAGGTAACATTAGTAGTCTCTAGTGGTAATTTTCCGAGGTTGGTTATGAGAAAGGTTGGGTAGTGGTCTGTGGTATTGTCTGTGATTATGCCTGATTTTAATGGGGATATGGTGTTAGTCCAGATATGGTCTAATAGAGAGGCACAGGTCTCGGAGATTCTTGTAGGTTTTGTTACTGTCGGGAGCAGCAAGCAGTTGCTCATAGTGTTTGTGAATTCAGTTACTTGTGGGTCCTGATCTTGTAGGAGGTTTATATTGAAGTCTCCTGTGAGGATTAAGTGGTCTTTGTTCATGTGTGCATCAGTAATCATACTTCCTAATTTTTCACTAAATTGCTTAATATTTGACTGTGGTAATCTATAGATGTTTATAACTATGAGAGGTTTTTGTAGGTACAGTGGTACCTCGACTTACGATGGTCCCCAAACTCACCCTTTTATGTAAGTTTATTTTTTTAAATGCTTTTGTAAGTGTAATTTTGGGGGTCTAAAAGGACTAGTCTATTTTACAACATTTCTTAAGGAGATAAATTCGTTTGGTAATGGCACTTGAACAGCATTCTGGAATGAAAAAATATCGTAAGTCGAGGTACCACTGTATTTGGATTTAAACTTAGCTATTATATATTCTCCATGTTCATCTCTTGTGCATGTATTGTTGATACATTCAAGCTGGTCTGAGTATAACATAGCTGTGCCACCCCCTTGTTGGTCTGGCCTACAATTGTGTATGGCTGTGTAACCAGGAATGGCATAGATATCTGTAGTATGAGGCTTTAGCCAAGTTTCAGTGAGAGCAATGATGGACATACTGGCCTGTAGTGAGTTTAATAATGCAGTGAGGTCATCAAAATGTTTGCTTAAAGATCTGACATTGTAGTTAAAGATAGTTATGTTATTGTTGGCTTTGAGTAGTGTTTTAGCCTGTTCTGCTGTGTAGTAATGACAGTTGTTAGGTTCATGTAAGTCATTTAATAAGAGGTTGATATCAGGATCAATGTTTGGAATCATAAGATTTAGTGTGATTCTATAATTAAACTTAAAAATAGAACAATGTAAGTAGACTTAAGAATAGGACAATGCAAAAAGAGTTCTTGGCACACAAGTTAGTACGTTGGATATGTTTACAAAAATGAATAAATGAACTAAGGTAGTCAATTTACAGCTAAAGAGTCTAAAACTATAGCACCTGAGTTAGCATGTGAGCATGTTAGATAGGAGAGAGTGGAGGCAAATGGTTTTTATGACTTGACGTCAAGTACTATTGGAGTGTGAGCAAAGTAACATTTATGAAGGAATTCAAGGAAACCAGTTAGCTGGACTTGAGTCCTGTAGGTGGGAAGTTAGTGCCTGCACTCCTGGGAAGTTGCAGTGCCTGCACTCCTGGGAAGTTGCAGTGCCTGCACTCCTGGGAAGTTGCAGTGCCTGCACTCCTGGGAAGTTGCAGTGCCTGCACTCCTGGGAAGTTGCAGTGCCTGCACTCCTGGGAAGTTGCAGTGCCTGCACTCCTGGGAAGTTGCAGTGCCTGCACTCCTGGGAAGTTGCAGTGCCTGCACTCCTGGGAAGTTGCAGTGCCTGCACTCCTGGGAAGTTGCAGTGCCTGCACTCCTGGGAATGCAGTCCTGCACTCCTGGGAAGTGCAGTGCCTGCACTCCTGGGAAGTTGCAGTGCCTGCACTCCTGGGAAGTTGCAGTGCCTGCACTCCTGGGAAGTTGCAGTGCCTGCACTCCTGGGAAGTTGCAGTGCCTGCCCTGGTAGTGCCTGCACCCTGGAGTGCAGCCTCCCGGGAAGTGCAGTGCCGCACTCCTGGAAGGTGCTCTCTGGGAGGGCTGCACCCTGGGAGCAGGCCTGCACCTGTTGCAGCCTGCACTCTAGTTGGGCCTGAGTCCTGCAGGAAGTTGCAGTGCCTGCCTCCTGGGAAGTTCAGTGCTGCATCCTGGAGTTGCAGTGCCTGCACTCCTGGGAAGTTGCAGTGCCTGCACTCTGGAAGTTCAGTGCCTGCACTCCTGGGAAGTTCGCGGGCCTGCACTCTGGAAGTCAGTGCCTGCATCCTGGGAAGTGCAGTGCCTGCACTCCTGGAGTTGCGCCCCCCTGGGAGTTGCAGTGCCTGCACTCCTGGGAAGTTGCAGTGCCTGCACTCTGGGAAGTTGCAGTGCCTGCCTCCTGGGATGCAGTGCCTGCACTCTGAGTTGCAGTGCCTGCACCCTGGGAGTTGCAGTGCCTGCACTCCTGGGTTGCAGTGCCTGCACTCCTGGGAGTTGCAGGCCTGCACCCTGGGAAGTTGCAGTGCCTGCACTCCTGGGAAGTTGCAGTGCCTGCACTCCTGGGAAGTCAGTGCCTGCACTCTGGGAAGTTGCAGTGCCTGCACTCCTGGGAGTTGCAGTGCCTGCACTCCTGGGAAGTTGCAGTGCCTGCACTCCTGGGAAGTTGCAGTGCCTGCACTCCTGGGAGTGCAGTGCCTGCACTCCTGGGAAGTTGCAGTGCCTGCACTCCTGGGAAGTTGCAGTGCCTGCACTCCTGGGAAGTTGCAGTGCCTGCACTCCTGGGAAGTTGCAGTGCCTGCACTCCTGGGAAGTTGCAGTGCCTGCACTCCTGGGAAGTTGCAGTGCCTGCACTCCTGGGAAGTTGCAGTGCCTGCACTCCTGGGAAGTTGCAGTGCCTGCACTCCTGGGAGGTGGGGTGTTGATATGTTGCAGTTTTTGAACTGTAGTGTAGGTATGCCTGTGGCAAGACTGCGATGGAGTGAGCAATGGTGTTAAATGTTTCTTCTTTTTTGGGTCGCCTTGCCTTGGTGGGAAACAGCCGATGTGTTAATAAAAAAAAATTATACAGGAGTTACTAGCCCCTTGCATTGTTGTTGCCTCTTGTGACACGCATAGCTTGCACAGGAAGGAGTCCTTTTCACTTCCCCATTGTGAAAGAAAATAAATAAGACCCATTAAGAAAATAGAAAACTCAGGTTTGTATACATATACATGCCTGTGTAGCGTGACCTAAGTGTAAAGTAGAAGTAGCAAGATGTATCTATTTTGTGTGTTTGAGACCAAGAAAAGACACCAGCAATACTATCATTGTGTAAAACAATTAGACTTCAGTTTCACTCATTTGGCAGGACTGTAGTAATATACCAGAGTATAGTTGTACCCACACGCATGAAGGGTGGAGGCAGTGGTGATGATGTGTTTGAGGGCACTGTTGTATGAATGTTATGCAGAAAATTGAAGGGTGATTAGGTGTGGGGTTACCAAAAGTATTATTCAGAATTTGGAAAAGGGGTTGTTGAGGTGGGTTGTACATTGAGAGTATGGAGTAAAATGGGATGACTAGGAAGTCATATAAATCTGGTAATAGAGGGAAGGATCAGGTCATCCCAGGAAGGGTTGGAGGAAGAAGGCAAGAGGTTTTGATTGCTAGCAGCATAGACGTTCAACAGGCTTCTGCAAGCATGTTGGATAGGAGTGGTGATAAGTTCTTTTCAGGATTCTACATGCTGCTGTGTAAGCCAAGTAACATTTATGAAGGGGTTCAGGGACTTCAGTTCTGGAGATGGATAGTAGTGCCTGTACTCTGAAGGCAGGGTGGGGATGTTGCAATTTGGAGGGTCATCTGATCTGTCATCGTGCTTCTGGGAAAACAGTGGTTAATGATAATGCTTTTATTTCTGTGAGCATACAGGTAATGTAGATACACAAGTAAAATAGTAGGCACAAAAGGCCACTAATAATTATGCAATGCATTTTGGACCACTAATCATAAGGCTTACAAACTACTTAAGAAATTAGGCATAACATTGTGTAGGTCTTCTTGTGTAGTTAAATACAATCACACCTTAACAAGAAAGGTAGCTAATGAAAAGTGGTCAATTATGTAATACATTACATATTAAAACAGGTTCAATTATCATGAGTTTTATGGCATTATTGAGTAGAAAGTGAAATTACAGAAAGTTGCTCAAATTACTATAAAAATCTAATATGGGACAATGTGTTACCAACTATGTATGGGATTTGAAGGAAGGCTGGAAAAAAGAACAGGGACATAAGTGTGATAAATGGTTTTGAAAACCAACAAGTTGAAGAATTGAGACACTTGTACAACATATGGGAATCTTTATTGAAGAAACGTTTCGCCACAGTGGCTTCATCAGTCCAATACCTCAAATGCCGCCTCAGAGGAGGAGTTTGAGGTAATCAGTTCCTCAGCTTGGAATTGATGTGTACTTCCTACAAGAGTGATGGACTGAACACATCGATTCCAGTCTGATGGACTGATTACCTCAAACTACTCCTCTCCTTACATCTTCCTGCTTTGTATTGGACTGATGAAGCCACTGTGTGGTGAAACGTTTCTTCAATAAAGATTCCCATATGTTGCATAAGTCTCTCAATTCTTCAACTTGCAGGTTTTCAAAACCATTTATCACATCTGTCAGACACTGAAACATCATGGGAACTTGATACAAAGAATTCTTCAACACTTGTCCAACCTTTGGACAAAGACCTACTTACACTAGTGGATGGTCCCACTGTGATCCCCCCGCCTCCTGCTTCGACTCGCCTGACTGCAGTATATAAGTTACTTCTCTGGCCCTATGCTGTACTTCCTACAAGTGATGGGCTGAACACATCAATTCCAGGCTGATGGACTGATTACCTCAAACTCCTCCTCTCCTTATACGTTTGTGCTTTGTATTGGACTGATGAAGCCACTGTGTGGCAAAACGTTTCTTCAAATAAAGATTCCCATATGTTGCATAAGTGTCTCAGGGACATAAGTGGATGAGGATAGGTGTTTGACTAGCAAGTTGCTGCATGGATTACATTGAGATGAGATGCTTTTTAACAGTAGCTTTGAAGCAATTGGCAGATAGGGGACCTTTAGACTTCAGGCAGGAAGTTCCAGATTTTAGGGCATTTGATGCCCATTGTTTTTTTTACACAGGTTGAGTTGGCCTTGGGGGTGGGGTATTTCAAGGACGTTTTTGTCTTGTCTGAGTTCTGTTGCAGCTATCAAGGAAGAGTTTGAGGAGGGTTTATATTGAAATTGTTTGTTCTATATATAGATAGTAAGCACAGCAGTAAGAGTATAGTTTTTGTACAGGCGGTCCCTGCTTTATGGCACTTCGCTTTACGGCTTTACATTTCAGATAACAGTGGTACCTTGACTTAAGAGTTTTACGAGCCGTCACTCGGTTGATTTTTTGCTTCAAGTTGTGAGCCAAAATCCGAGTTAAGAGCGAAAAAATATATATATTTACTGAAAATGACATTTGGCAAGAATCCCAGCCTAAATGGCACAATGAAAGATGGTTTTGGGACTTGGTACTTATAAAACCATGCTAGTGCGATGTTCTCACTGGAGGTAATAGTGTAATTATCTTTAGTTATTCTACAAAAAATAGAGTTGCCAAGTTTTTGACATTTGCAAAATATCTTGCCCCTCTACTCCTGCACAAATCCCAAAATATTTGGAATATTTCCAATATTCCACAAGCAAATTGTAGAACAATCGTTTTTTTATGATTCCTGTCAATATTATTGCATTTAAGTGGTACCTCGACTTACGATATTAATCCGTCAGAGGGCATATTTTAAGGCGAAACAATCGTTACACGAATCAATTTTCCCCATAAGAAATAATGGAAATAAATTTAATCCGTCCAAGACTTCCAAAAGTAGTTAAATAAAATATTTTTTAGAACTTTTTGACATTAAATAATACACAATTTAATGAATAATACCTAAATACACATGTAAATATTGTACAATAACATGTCACTTACATTTATTGAAGAGTTGTTGATGTGTGGAGGACGGGAGGAGGAGAAGGTGGAGTAGTATGCTAGTGTTTGGGAAGGGAATCCTTCCATTAACACTGCAGGTACCAAGTTCTTTTCTGGGGTTACTGGCCTTTTCTTTGAATGCTACACTCCCTGCATGAATGCTACACTCCCTGCATGAATGCTACACTCCCTGCATGAATGCTACACTCCTGCATCCTTGCACACTCCCTGCATCCCTGCTACACTCCCTGCATCCCTGCTACACTCCTGCATCCCTGCTACACTCCCTGCATCCCTGCTACACTCCCTGCATCCTGCTACACTCCCTGCATCCTGCAACACTCCCTGCATCCCTGCAACACTCCCTGCATCCCTGCAACACTCCCTGCATCCCTGCTACACTCCCTGCATCCCTGCTACACTCCCTGCATCCCTGCTACACTCCCTGCATCCCTGCTACACTCCCTGCATCCCTGCTACACTCCCTGCACCCCTGCTACACTCCCTGCATCCCTGCTACCTCCCTGCATCCCTGCTACACTCCCTGCATCCCTGCTACACTCCCTGCATCCCTGCTCACTCCCTGCATCCCTGCTACACTCCCTGCATCCCTGCTACACTCCCTGCATCCCTGCTACACTCCCTGCATCCCTGCTACACTCCCTGCATCCCTGCTACACTCCCTGCATCCCTGCTACACTCCCTGCATCCCTGCTACACTCCCTGCATCCCTGCTACACTCCCTGCATCCCTGCTACACTCCCTGCATCCCTGCTACACTCCCTGCATCCCTGCTACACTCCCTGCATCCCTGCTACACTCTCTGCATCTTTGCTACACTCTCTGCATCTTTGCTACACTCCCTGCATGCCTGCTACACTCCCTGCATGCCTGCTACACTCCCTGCATGCCTGCTACACTCCCTGCATGCCTGCTACACTCCCTGCATGCCTGCTACACTCCCTGCATGAATGCTACACTCCCTGCATGAATGCTTCACTCCCTGCACATTCTTTACCACAGGCTTGGCACTAGGAGCTTTCTTGGGGCCCATGGTGGCTTATTTAGCAGTTGCAAGCACTAAAAACAGTGGAATAATGACAATATACTGGTATGAATGCGTGGGTGTGGGTGGGTGGTCGCTCTCACTTGTAAACAATAGCACACTGACGCTCCCTGGAGTGCGAGCTCAGCTGGGCGCCAAGCGGACACGTCCGGTACGAATGTCGTTATACGAAGCAAACATCGTTAATCGCAATCAATTTTTTTACATTATAAATATCGGTACTCGAAAATAACGTAAGATGACAGCATCGTAACACCGGGTATGACTGTATGTACTTCAATGATAAATGGTTTACTTCATGAAATAAGTCAATAACTTACTTCCGAGATATACAGTGGTACCTCGACTTACGATGGTCTCCAAACTCACCCTTTTATGTAAGTTTATTTTTTTAAATGCTTTTGTAAGTGTAATTTTGGGGGTCTAAAAGGACTAGTCTATTTTACAACATTTCTTATGGAGATAAATTCGTTTGGTAATGGCACTTGAACAGCATTCTGGAATGAAAAAATATCGTAAGTCGAGGTACCACTGTATATCACTACACTAGTGATCTAGTGCAGTTATCCTCTCAAAAACTCCATTTTCTCCTACCCAGGACCAAAGAACACGTTATAGGAAGGAGCAGTAATGATTTTATGTGCTCAGACTGGTCCTGGACACTCGCCATATTATGGCCTATTTTATTCATTCTAGAGTACAGTGGAACCTCTACTTATGAGTTTAATCCGTTCCAGGAGCTTGCTTGCTACTGGATTTGCTCGTTTGCAGAGTCAATTTTCCTAATTTAAATTAATTGAAATGGAATTAATCCGTTCCAGTGGAATTCCAGGCTCCACAAAATACTTCAATAATTTCCCAAATATCAACTCTGTGGCTTATTTATCTATCACAATTCATCTAATAAGACGTAATAAACAATATTAATAACATAGATACATGATATATACACTAGAATGAATGAAATATTACGTATGTGAGTAGTGTCAGTGGCCATTGTTGTTGCTCCTGGCATACCTTCCCATGCTTTTATAACAGAAAACTGAGTGTTTGTAAGGCAAACTCCATTAGATCGTCCTTTTTCTATCGCTTAATGGCTTAATTGCTACACTCTCAATGGTACACCTAGTTTGTGTTTGTATGATTTCCTGCTTTAATTCCATGGAAATCATCCTCATTTTCTTCTCAGCACTGTCCTTTTCACTTGCTTTCTTAAGATCCATGGTTAGAAAGAAGAAATTTCACAAAATAACTGCAAGAAACATAATGAAAACACGAAAAATTCCCTCCCTCCCTGAGTGGCGATGTTTTGATACACACTGCCATCTTGTGGTGGCGATCTGAAACTCGCTTATAGTATTATTATTATAATTACGTATTATATTTTAGTACATACATATTCTTATAATAATAATTATTCTTATAATAATTATTATATTATACTTATTATTAGTAGTAGTAGTAGTACGTATGTCTTCTTATAATAATACTCTTGCTTACCATTTGGAATTTTTATTCACACAAAAAATAGAATATTTATTGTTATGCAGACTATTGCATTATTGTAATAATTGTACAAATAATGTCAACCCATTCGGACAGGTATTGGACAGTGACGTCATTTGTTTACTCTTGAACATCGCCAAAAATCAAACATTTCAGCTACTTGGAGCTCAATTTCAAGGTACTTTTTATTGTGAAAGCAATCAAAATCATATCTATGTCGGTAATATATCTTCCATTCTATCAATTGAGACCAAAAAGACAAGAATACAACCATAAAAACCATACGAAAATATACCGCTAAGGGCTGGCTAAGGCTGAGAAGTGAACTCAGTTATTTACAGTCAGATTTCTTTCAATTTTGGTGTACATTAAGAAACATCTTTCCATCATACATTGCCCAAGTTTCAATAGGATAGTCCAACAAACAAATGAGATCCAATTCCCTAGATCAAGGGCAAGAGCCCCTCACCAGCGTCGAGGAACCTCCCTTGAGGCCCACTCGCATCTGGAAATTTCGCTCGCCTATGGAAGCAAAAAAATCGATCGATCGACTGTTCGCATCTGGAAAAACTTGCACGTGGATGCGCTCGTTAGTAGAGGTTCCACTGTATATAGTGGTACCTCGGTTTTTGTCAATAATTCATTCCAGAATGCTGTTCGAGCACCGTTACCGAACGAATTTGTTCCCATAAGGACAAATGTAAATTAGATTAGTCCGTTTCAGACCCCCAAAAATACTTACAAGAGCACTTACAATAATACACTTGCATAATTGTTAGTTGTGAGCTGTATGAAAACTGAGGTACCACTGTATCATGTTTCTGTTACTTGGTGTTTATTATGTCATATTAGATCAATTCTGATACATAAATAAGTTGTAGAGTTGATATTAGCGTTATATTAAAGTGGTCAACCCTTGGTTTTAGTGTTTAATCCGTTCCAGAGGGATTGACTAAAACTAAAATCGACGAAAACTAAAACCATTTTCCCCATAAGAAATAATGGAAATTCAATTAATCCGTTCCAGAAACCCAGAAGTTCAAAAAAAAAAAATTTGGGGGGCCTTAAAGATAAATTTACATGCACAAATGAATGAACTCAATGTGGCACTTACCTTTATTGAAGACTGATGTTGCTGGATGGAAGAGAGGGAGGAGGGGAGAGGGAAGAGACCCTATTTTTTTGGAAGGGGAATCCCCCTCCATAAGGACTAGGTACCAAGTCCTCATCTGGGGTCACTTCCCTTCTTTGTCTTTTAATCCCACTAGGACCAGCTTGAGTCACTGCACACCTGTGGCACTAAATATCTGTCCAGAGAGCTCTGTGTCTGGCGTCTCTTTAAAATGTCCCTAAAATGGGAAAAGAGATTGTCATTGAACATGTTGATGAGACGGATTGCAACATCTTTGTCAGGGTGATGTTCCTCCACAAATGAATGCACCCTACTCCACATTGCACAAATCTCCTTAATCTCTGAAGAAGGCACCTTACATCTCTCTTCCTCCTCCATTGAAGCAATTTCCTGAGATCTGCTTTGATGGTGTTGGAGCTCAAGCTCTTACAGCTCTTCAGTGGTTAGATCTTCATTGTGGTCCTCCACCAACTCTTCCACATCCTGGCTACTCACATCCAACCCCATGCAATTCCCCAATGCCACAATACTTTCCACAACTTCCATAGGCTCCTCAGGGTCAGGCCCAAACCCTTCAAAATCCCTCTCTGGGACACAATCTGGCCACAACTTTCTCCAAGCAGAGTTCATCGTCCTGGAAGTCACTCCCTGCCAAGCTTTATCTATAAGGCCTATGCAGTGGAAGACATTGAAGTGATCCTTCCAGAACTCTTTTAGGGTCAATGCAGAGTCATTGGTCACATCAAAGCACCTTTGAAACATTGCTTTGGTGTACAGTTTTTTCAAGTTTGCAATGACCTGCTGGTCCATGGGCTGGATGAGAGGAGTGGTGTTAGGAGGCAAGAACTTCATTGTTACAAATTTGAAATCCTTAGACATTTGGTCTTCCAAGTCTTGAGGATGAGCAGGAGCATTGTCCATTACCAGGAGGTACTTGAGCAACAATTTTTTGTCCAATAGATATTTCTTCACACTGGGGCCAAACACTTGATTAAACCATTCCAGGAAAATTTCCCTAGTGACCCATGCCTTAGGGTTAGACTTCCACATCACACACAATTTACTTTTGTCAACACTGTATTTCTTGAAAACACTGGGAGTTTGAGTGATACACCAGTAAAGACTTCACTTTGAAATCCCCACTAGCGTTACCACACATGAGTTAGCCTGTCTTTCATAGGCTTGTGTCCTGGCATTGCCTTTTCCTCCTGCGTGATGTAGGTCCTCCTTGACATTTTCTTCCAAAAGAGGCCTGTTTCGTCACAATTAAAGTCACGCACAAATTTTTCAGCCCCTTGTTTATCTGAACTGGCACCCTCACCATGCCTTACAACACTGTGTATGCCACTTCGCTTCTTGAAGTTTTCGAACCAGCCTTTGCTGGCCTTAAATTCATCAACATCAACACTGGTTTCAGGCATTTTCTTGACAAGATCGGCATGCAACTGCCTTGCTTTTTCCACATATGATGGATTGCACAACACTATCACCCACTAGCAGTTTTTTGTTTGTCCACACCAACAACAATTTCTCCATATTTTCAATTGTGATCTCTGTTTCGTTATCGTATTCACCCCTTTTGCAACATTAGCTTCCGTGATTTCTTTTCTCTTCGCCACAATGGAACCGATGGTTGATGGGGCCTTCTTGTATATCCTGGCGAGCTCGGCAATACGTACACCACTATCATATTTTTCTATTATTTCTTTCTTCAGTTCTATTGTGTTCCTCACTTTCTTTACCAAAGAACTGGCACTAGGAGCTTTCTTTGGGCCCTTGGTAGCTTATTTAGTAGTCACACACAATAATCAAGGGCCAAAAACAATGAATTGTTAATAAATGTTTTGTATGAACTCCTGGGATGATGTTCACTCAAGCATAAACAATGCTAGACTGCGTGACAATGTGCGTGGGAGGTGGTCTTGCGGCTTTGTATGTGCGCTGGGCACATGGACAATCAACGAAAACAAAGACGATATTTCCACGAAAAAAGTGCCCGAAAACTGAGACACACGAAAACCAAGGGTTGACTGTATTTCCTCCTACCCCTGGGGTGTTTTTTTTTTTGGGCTGGAGCAGATTAATGGCATTTCAGTTAATTTAAAGTTAGAAAATTGATTTGATATACAAGGAAATTGAGTTACGAGCTTGGTCATGGAACAAATTTAACTCGTAAGTCAAGGTACCACCATATAACCAAAAATTCGTTTATATGGTGTCCACGTGCCACTCTGTTTACATTCTCTGTGAGCTATGCATCTCTCGATTATGTCTGGAAACTTTCAAAAATTTCAAGTGTTTTAAAGTTATTCGGTATTTTATATATACAGTGGACCCCCGGTTATCGGCCATAATTCGTTCCAGAATGCTGTTCAAGTGCTGTTACCGAACGAATTTGTTCCCATAAAGAATAATGTAAATTAGATTAGTTCGTTTAGACCCCCAAAAATATACTTACAAAAGCACTTACAAAAATACACTTACATAATTGTTCGAATTGGGAGCAGTACGAAATCCGGGGGTCTACTGTATACTCTGATAATTATACGTACTTGTGTACCTGTACCCAAATAAACTTACACTCGGTGCTGGCATGCAGATACACATTAAAATCACTAAGAGTGTGTCTAGTGTTGAAGACGCAATAAATATAATAATCGTTCTGGGGTGCTTTAAATGTTGTATATTATGTATGTTAATATGGACATTTTCATTAATCCATCTATATTTTTTCAAAATTATATAAGAAACATGCTACATACCATATACATAAACATAATACGTACATACAACCATAGTAGAATAAATTGACATAAATGAGTTGAGTAACTGGGCAGCTTGTAGGAGTGACAGCAAGAATTCAATTTTCTCCTAACACCAGAAGAGCTGTGTACAGTATAGTATTACTGGGGGTAACTGTAGAAAAATATTCCTTTTGTATTCCTTCACTCGTAGTGTCATTTGCTCTAAAAATGTGTGTTGCATGAGAATAAGTGTTGCTGTTATTTATTCTACTGCAACAATGTGAAGACAACTTGTACATAGTACAGTGGACCCCCAGTGTTCGTCCTGCTTGAAACTCGCCCTTTTATGTAAGTGTATTTTTTTAAATGCTTTTATAAGTGTATTTTTGGAGGTCTAAAAGACTAGTCTACTTTACATTATTCCTTATGGGAATAAATTCGTTTGGTAATGGCACTTGAACAGCATTCTGGAACGAAAAAATAACGAAAACTGGTGTCCACTGTATAAGGTGTTTGTATTGTGGGGAAAAAGCTTCACAGAAGCATGCATAATGCAAAATGAATGTGTATGAACACAGTGGACATGTCTTAATACGTGTTTGTCTGACCACCCTCGTTTACAATAATAATGATTGATTAAAAGAGGAGTCATAAGCCTCTTATTTTAAATGCAAAGTTAGAAATGATTAAACTCGGTGATCAAGGTATGTTGATCGCAATGAGCATCATAATAATCACTGGGGTACTTTAAATGCCACATAATTACTTTATTATAGACATTTTCATTAATTCATCTATAGCATTTTTTTTAATTACAGTGGACCCTCGGTTAACGAAATTAATCCGTTCCAGGAGCTATTACTTAATCTGAATCTTTCGTAATCTGAACCCTTATTTCCCATAAGAAATAATGTAAATACAATTAATCCGTTCCACAAAAAAATATTCACCAAAAATAAAATATAAATAACATTTACTTACCTTTATTGAAGAGACTTGCAGGCATCTGGAGGATAGGGAGGATTACAGGGCCATGCCTGCTACACTCCCTGCATGCCTGCTACACTCCCTGCATGCCTGCTACACTCCCTGCATGCCTGCTACACTCCCTGCATGCCTGCTACACTCCCTGCATGCCTGCTACCACAGGGGTGCCACTAGGAAGCTTCTTTGGACCCATGGTGACTTATTTCACAGTGACAATCCCTAAACCACCAAAAAAGACACCAAATGTATTGTGAATGTTTGAAAGAGCACGCTGGGTAATGTTCTCTCAATGGTAAACAACGCTTCACTGGCATCTTGCGCAGGTGCAGGCCAGGCGCTGAGCAGGCAGACAGGTCTAATACGTTTCGCTAACCAAGGATTTTTTCGGTAACTGATACCAAAAAAAGCTTTCGGTAACTGATACCAAAAAAAGCTTTTGGTAACCGATTTTTCGTTAACTAAGCCTTTCGTTTACCGAGGGTCCACTGTATGTAAGAAATATGCTACATGTCATATAAAAAAAAATATAAAATCATAATAAAATAAACATAAGTATGAGGTGTGGCAGCCAGGTGGGCTACTACACCCGACTTCCAACAATAAATGCTATTCACTTCTCACCCTGCATTAAAACTACAAATATTTTAAGGTAAGTAATGGGAGCAATTTGGCAAATGTTGCAAGTGTATGGAATAGGTAGTAAGTTACTGAAGGCTGTAAAGAGTTTTTATGAGGATAGTGAGGCTCAGGTTAGGGTGTGTAGGAGAGAGGGAGAATACTTCTCGGTAAAAGTAGGTCTTAGACAGGGATGTGTAATGTCACCATGGTTGTTTAACTTTATAACGGCTATGATTGACATCGACTGGAATCGTGAGATAGAATCATATTCAGATACTAATGACTGCATCAATAATTTCCTTAAAAAAACCCACCACCTCTATAACAAACATTGCCCTAAAAAAACTAAACAGATCACAGCAAAGAGACTCGACAATCCCTGGCTAACACCCAGCATCCTTAAATCCATTAACAAAAGACACCAATATGAAAAACAATACAGAAGGGGTCTAATAACCAGAGAACAATCCAAACGCTACTCATCAATCCTTACCAGCCTGATAAGAAGGTCGAAAAAATTGTATTGAGAACAGATTCCAAACCATAAAAGGGGATATGAAAAAGACCTGGAAAACCCTATCTGAAATTCTAGGAAATAAAAAGATATCCAAGAACAATACCATCAAATTATCAAAAACAGATGAACCCCTACTCTCACCAACTGAGACAGCAGACAGACTTAATGTTTTCTTCTCCACCATAGGAAAGAATCTAGCGAGTAAATATCTCTCCAGAGAGCTCTGTGTCTGGCAGCTCTTTAAAATGTCCCTAAAATGGGACATGGCATTGTCATTGTAAAAGTAGCCAGCACGGATTGCAACATCTTTGTCAGGGTGATGTTCCTCCACAAATGAATGCACCCTACTCCACATTGCACAAATCTCCTTAATCTCTGAAGAAGGCACCTTACATCTCTCTTCCTCCACTGAAGTAATTTCCTCAGATCTGTTTTGTTGTTGTTGCAGCTCAAGCTCTTGCAGCTCTTCAGTGGTTAGATCTTCATTGTGGTTCTCCACCAACTCTTCCACATCTTCGCCACTCACATCCAACCCCATGCAATTCCCCAATGCCAAAATACTTTCCACAACTTCCACAGGCTCCTCAGGGCCAGCCCCAAACCCTTCAAAATCCCTCTCTGGGACAAAATCTGGCCACAACTTTCTCCAAGCAGAGTTCATCGTCCTGGAAGTCACTCCCTGCCAAGCTTTATCTATAAGGCCTATGCAATGGAAGATATCAAGTGATCCTTCCAGAACTCTTTTAGGGTCAATTTAGTGTCATTGGTCACATCAAAGCACCTTTGAAACATTGCTTTGGTGTACAGTTTTTTGAAGTTTGCAATGACCTGCTAGTCCATGGGCTGGAGGAGAGGAGTGGTGTTAGGAGGCAAGAACTTCATTGTTACAAATTTGAAATCCTTAGACATTTGGTCGTGCAAGTCTTGAGGATGACCAGGAGCATTGTCCATTACCAGGAGGCACTTAAGTGGCAATTTATTCTCCAATAGATATTTCTTCACACTGGGGCCAAACACTTGATTAAACCATTCCAGGAAAATTTCCCTAGTGACCCATGCCTTAGCATTAGACTTCCAAAACACACACAATTTACTCTTGTCAACACTGTAGTTCCTGAACATTCTGGGATTTTCAGAATGATACACCAGTAAAGGCTTCACTTTGAAATCCCCACTAGCATTACCACACATGAGAGTTAGCCTGTCTTTCATAGGCTTGTGTCCTCGCATTGCCTTTTCCTCCTGCGTGATGTAGGTCCTCCTTGACATTTTCTTCCAAAAGAGGCCTGTTTCGTCACAATTAAACACTTGTTGAGGTTTGAAATTTTCAGCCTCTACATATTTTTTAAAGTCACGCACAAATTTTTCAGCCCCTTGTTTATCTGAACTGGCACCCTCACCATGCCTTACAACACTGTGTATGCCAGTTCGCCTCTTAAATTTTTCGAACCAGCCTTTGCTGGCCTTAAATTCATCAACATCAACATCACTGGTTCCAGGTATTTTCTTGACAAGATCGGCATGCAACTGCCTTGCTTTTTCACGTATGATGGATTGCACAACACTATCACCCACTAGCAGTTTTTGGTTTATCCACAGCAACAACAATTTCTCCATATTTTCTATTGTTTGTGATCTCTGTTTCGTTATTGTATTCACCCCTTTCAGTGATTGCTTTTCTCTTATACACAATGGAACCGATGGTTGATGGCGAGCTCGGCAATACATACACCACTATCATATTTTTCTATTATTTCTTTCTTCAGTTCTATGGTGTTCCTCACTTTCTTTACCAAAGAAGTGGCACTAGGAGCATTCTTTGGGCCCATGGTAGCTTATTTAGTAGTCACACACAATAATCAAGGCCCAAAAACAATGAATTGTTAATAAATGTTTTGTATAAACTCCTGGGGTGATGTTCACTCAAGCGTAAACAATGCTAGACTGCGTGAGAATGTGCGTGGGTGGTGGCCTACGGCCTTTGTATGTGTGCGGCACTGGTGGACAGGTTCCGGACCGAGCACAAAAACGGAGGGAATCGCACAAAAACAGAGGTCAATTTTGCACGAAAACTGAAACACACAGAGATACACGAAAACGGAGGGATGACTGTATACTACACAATAACTACAGACTTTGCTGTCATATTGTTTACAAAACATGTTTACACAGACCAACAATAAAAATGTTTATTACTATTTTTATATCATATACAGTAGGACGTCATTTAGCACGATAGATACGTTCCTGAAAAAGTCGTGTTAGATAATTTCGTCTTAAATGATTAACAGAACTTATGGGAAAAATAGGGATACGTGTTTGAGAGTCCCCAAAAAGCCAAACAAGTTTTTTTAGACCAACATATCTTGCAAAAATTGAAGGCGAATATGTAATTTTAGTTCATTGTCATGATCTATTACTGCTTAAGACTACAAATGCAATAGAAATAATAGTATTTCTTACCTTAAATTGTGGGTAATGATGTTTGTGGATGGTAGTGAAGAGTGGATATGGATGGTGTGGCCCTACTGAGCTGAGGTGGATATGTAATTGTAGTGCATTGTCATGATCTATTACTGCTTAAGACTACAAATGCAATATAAATAATAGTATTTCTTACCTTAAATTGTGGGTAATGATGTTTGTGGATGGTAGTGAAGAGTGGATATGGATGGTGTGGCCCTACTGAGCTGAGGTGGATATGTAATTGTAGTGCATTGTCATGATCTATTACTGCTTAAGACTACAAATGCAATAGAAATAATAGTATTTCTTACCTTAAATTGTGGGTAATGATGTTTGTGGATGGTAGTGAAGAGTGGATATGGATGGTGTGGCCCTACTGGGCTGAGGTGGATAGTAGAAGTTCTTGAACTGAAGTCGATGGTTGAACTGAGTGTCTAACTTTAAGTCAGTCAAGCCATTCAGTAAGTCAGTCAAGTCATTCAGTAAGTCAGTCAAGTCATTCAGTAGGTCAGTCAAGTCAGTTCAGTAAGTCATCGTAGGTCAGTCAAGTCATTCAGTAGTCAGTCAAGTCATTCAGTAAGTCAGTCAAGTCATTCAGTAAGTCAGTCAAGTCATTCAGTAAGTCAGTCAAGTCATTCAGTAAGTCAGTCAAGTCATTCAGTAAGTCAGTCAAGTCATTCAGTAAGTCAGTCAAGTCATTCAGTAAGTCAGTCAAGTCATTCAGTAAGTTAGTCAAGTCATTCAGTAAGTCAGTCAAGTCATTCAGTAAGTCAGTCAAGTCATTCAGTAGGTCAGTCAAGTCATTCAGTAGGTCAGTCAAGTCATTCAGTAAGTCAGTCAAGTCATTCAGTCAGTCAGTCAGTCAAGTCATTCAGTCAGTCAGTCAAGTCATTCAGTCAGTCAGTCAAGTTAGTCAGTCACTCAGTCAGTCATTCAGTCAGTCAAGTCAGTCAGTCAGTCAGTCACACAAACTTATGTTTACATCTTTTTATGTGTACAAAGTAACACTTCATTACGGCCACGGGTTATGTCTTGTCTAATATCTTTGTTTTCTTCGTTAATTCAAGATCAAAACACAATTCACTCTTTATTTTATTCTTCACAAACACAGCTGGCTTGTAGCCAGGACTTCTTAACGCGTATGAAATACGTACGAATGCTGGGGTGGTGGGTGGGTAAGGCGGGTGGTGTCTGCTGAACCACAACAACAGTAGTAGAAACAAGACTGCTTGTGAGAATGGTTACTTGTTTTTCCTTCCCACAAACTGTAAGTAAGTTTATTCAGGTATACACAGATACAGTTACGAAGATTATCATACATGGCAGCATATGTGTAGAGAACCTAGGATAACCCAAAAGTCAGAGTGACAGTATTTCCATTGACTGACTTGGGTTATCCTAGGTTCTCTACACATATGCTGCTATGTATGATAATGTATGTAACTGTACTCACCTAATTGTGGTTGCAGGGGTCGAGACTCAGCTCCTGGCCCCGTGTATCTGAATAAACTTAGTTTACAGGAAGGAAAAATTCCCTTTTCCTCAAAGCATGAGGATTCTTAGGCAGTAAATAACCATGCGCTCAAAATTTTTCCCCTCCTGCCGAACCGTGTAATATCATCTTTACGTCGTGTAAGATGATAATGTGTCGCAAATCTTAAATCGTGCAATACCGGTAACGTGCAACATAATCTCGTGCTAAATGACGTTCTACTGTATACACATATAAAGTCACTGGACACGTTCCTAGAACTGGTACAGCTTCTGTAAGCTTGTAGTTGTTGTGTTGGGGTGGACTTGTACATATGCTGAGTCACTGGTGTAATTAGTGTCACAATGACACATTACACCATCACTCACCACCCTCACTGCCTGTCAACACTCATTCCTGCCTCCCCACCCCCACCAACCCACATGGAAATAAGTCACTGTCTTACTCTTTTGGGTTATCCTAGGTTTATGGTCTACTTCCTACCTACCTCCCCTCCTTCCTACCTACCTCCCCTCCTTCCTACCTACCTCCCCTCCTTCCTACCTACCTCCCCTCCTTCCTACCTACCTCCCCTCCTTCCTACCTACCTCCCTTTCCTACCTACCTCCCTCCTTCCTACCTACCTCCCTCCTTCCTACCTACCTCCCTCCTTCCAACCTACCTCCTCCTTCCAACCTACCTCCTCCCTCCCCTCCTCTCCTTCCTACCTACCTCCCCTCCTTCCAACCTACCTCCCCTCCTTCCAACCTACCTCCCCTCCTTCCAACCTACCTCCCCTCCTTCCAACCTACCTCCCCTCCTTCCAACCTACCTTCCCTCCTTCCAACCTACCTTCCCTCCTTCCAACCTACCTCCCTCCTTCCAACCTACCTCCCTCCTTCCAATCCTCCTTCAACCTACCTCCCCTCCTTCCAACCTACCTTCCCTCCGTCCAACCTACCTTCCCTCCTTCCAACCTACCTTCCCTCCTTCCAACCTACCTTCCTTCTGGTTTGCTGGGCATTGCTTTCGGTCACAAACTCCTCAAAACCATGAAATTCATCTTCACTGATACTTCCATCTGTGTTTGAACTGTCACTTGGGAACAAAGAGTCCCAATTAGCTGAGTGAGGAGTTTCTTAGCGCTAGACATGGTGAACAAAGTACTAAAATGGCATTCTCACAATGCACCACTGGGTCCCAGATTTTTTTCCTACTGTGCACACTGACCACACAGACCCATTCTCTCACATCTAGGCCTACCAGCTTTTTCCCCACTTGATTTGAGGGCGCTAGAATTTACGCATACTAGTACGGCACCAACCCTGGCACGCAAGCCGTACTAGTACAGCACCAACCCTGAAAGGGTTAAAGCACTGAATAACGAAAAGGTTTTAGTGCTTTGTAAATATAGTAGAACAACTGCATTATTGAATGTTGAATTTTTAATTATACTGTACAGCATCTCCTCACTTAACAACGGAGATCCATTCCTAAGACCACGTCGATAAATGAATTCATCGCTAAGTGAGGAGCATACTATAATGGTACTGGGTTTGTGTCAACCATCTTTGATATTGTTTTAATGTTACCTTTGCACCATTTATAACATTTCTGGTATGTATATTTTTAAATGTTAATACAGTAGTGTACTGTATACTGTAATAAACAGAATAGAGGAAATCAGCTCTAATATACATTTAGGTATGAATACTGGTCAGAGATCCTGTCATAAGTCAGAGTCATCGGTATAAGAGTACGTTGCTAAGTGAGGAGAGGCTGTATTTGTATACCTGAACTGTACTTTGTATTGTATGTTTAGGTGATCCCATGCATTGGTGAGAAACTTGAGGAACGTGAGAGCAACCGCACGGAAGAGGTTGTCTTTGCCCAGATGAAGGCCCTTGTTCCAAACATCTCTGACTGGTCCCGTGTTGTCATTGCATATGAACCTGTGTGGGCCATCGGCACTGGAAAGACTGCAACTCCTGAACAAGTGAGTCGGGTATTATTAGATTGAGATAATAACTAAATTACAGTATTATAAAGGATTTTTTGTTCCTTGCCTTAAATTCTATAACATGCTTGCTATGGCCATCCTCTGATGGTCTTTACTGTTGACTGACACTTTGATTTGCTAATTAAACTGATTTCCTCATTCCCTTACCCTTAACAAGACCTCTTTTTCCTCTATAATCTATCACATCTGATCCTTATGGATTTGACTTTTGCCAAATCCATATTGGGGGGTTTAGTGCATTGTAATTTTTTCCATGTTTGTTCACTTATAGTACATTATTATTATTACAATAAAAAAGAAGCGCTAAACCATAGGGGTCATACAGCGCAGCAGGTTAAGGTAGGATGCAGGGAGAATGGGTTGTAAGAGGGAGAGGGATGATTAGTAGGGTATGGAGTGCAGCAGGACAGTGGATAGTGCAGGGAGAGAGGATGGCAAGAGATTCAGGTAGAAGGGACTGAGGGGAGTGCTAGAGGTATAACCTTCAGAGTTTGTGTAGCAAGTCAGTTTCTGTCAAAAAGTCAATGAGAGAGTCAGGATTAAAGGAGGGTCCATCAGCAAGAAGGGAAGGTAAAGAAAGGGCCGTAGAGTGAAGACAACGACGGAGGTAAATTCTGCGTGCTCGTAGATAGTGGGCAGTCCAACAGAATATGGCGAACAGATACTGGAACCACTTATAGTACAGTACAGTGGTACCTCGAGTTACGAGCTTAATTCGTTTCAGAAGGCTGTTTGAGTGCCGATACCAAACAAATTTGTTCTCATAAGGAATAATGTAAATTAGATTAATCTGTTTGACCCCCAAAATTACACTTACAAAAGCACTTACAGAAATACACTTACATAATTGTTCGAGTTGGGAGCTGCTCGTAAGTCGAGGTACCACTGTACAGTGGTCCCCCGAGTTACGAGCATAATTCATTCCAGAAGGCTGCTCAAGTGCCATTACCGAACGAATTTTCTCCCTTAAGGAATAATGGCAAGTAGGTTAGTCCATTTCAGACCCCCAAAAATACACTTACAAAAGCACTTACAATATTACACTTACATAATTGTACAATTTCCTAGGTGCTCGTAACTTGGGGGTCCACTGTATTTTCTTTTAAAATCTCCCAGCTGCTGATATTAAACATTAAAAAAGTGCTGCTTGGTCAGTTTAATTGTCCTAACTCTGGGCCTGCAGACTGCAAATAATAGCTTGATGAGACTGGTAACCCAGTAGGAAGGCCTCTGTCAATTGACCAAAGGTTTACTGACAGGATTATCATAACTTTTGTATTGGAAAAAGGTCCCATTCTTCAGCCCATTTCCCAACATGATTGACCAGAGAATATTGGTCTGCAGAAAGAGAACTTAGACACTGGTTACAGGTATGCTTGCATACAGAAACAGAAGCATTTTTAAACCAGGTGTGGAGGTTCTTGTCGTTCATAAAATGTAATGGCTATTTTTTTTTAAAGCCTAAATTAAGGATTTAGCACTTTGTGATTATAATACAAAAAATTTGTAAATTTAAAATTTTTGTTGTACATACATACTACAGTGGACCCCCGGCTAACGAACACTCCGGAAATCGTACAATTATGTAAGTATAATATTGTAAGTGCTTGTGGAAGTGTATTTTTGGGGTTCTGAAATAGACTAACCTACGTGACATTATTTCTTAAGGAAGTAAATTCGTTCGGTAATGGCACTTGAGCAGGCTTCTGGAATGAATTTTTTTCGTTAGCTGGGGGTCCACTGTATATTGATTGGATCCTGAAGGTGGGAAATAGTGTCTGCACTCTGAAGGTCACAGTGCTGTATGACCCTAGTGGGTTTAGTGCTTGGTTTTGATCATAATGCACTCTGACGGTGGAGTGGAAATGTGTTGCAGTTTTGAATCTGTAATACTGGCATGCCTCTGGCAAAACAGTGATGGAGTTAATGATGAAAGTTTCTTCTTTTTTTGGGTCACGCTGCCTCTGCAACTGTCAATGTGCAAAAAAAAAATGAGAATTTAATTTATAATTACCTTTTTTTTTTATTATTAAAACTAAATCCACCAGGATCATAGTTTTTTAAGCTGACAAGATTTAAGTGTGGAATTAATGTCTTTAATTTCACACTTATATTTGTGTGGGGGAAGTTCGTGAGGCAGTGGGTAGAATGAAAGGTGGTAAGGCAGCTGGGATTGATGGGATAAAGATAGAAATGTTAAAAGCAGGTGGGGATATAGTTTTGGAGTGGTTCGTGCTATTATTTAATAAATGTATGGAAGAGGGTAAGGTACCTAGGGATTGGCAGAGAGCGTGTATTGTTCCTTTGTATAAAGGCAATGGGGACAAAAGAGTGCAAAAATTATAGGGGGAATAAGTCTGTTGAGTGTACCTGGTAAAGTGTATGGTAGAGTTATTATTGAAAGAATTAAGAGTAAGACAGAGAGCAGGATAGCAGATGAACAAGGGGGCTTTAGGAAAGGTAGGGATTGGGTGTAGACCAAGTGTTTACAGTGAAACATATAGGTGAACAGTATTTGGATAAGGGTAAAGATGTTTTTGTGGCATTTATGGATTTGGAAAAGGCGTATGATAGGGTGGATAGGGGGGCAATGTGGCAGATGTTGCAGGTGTATGGAATAGGAGGTAGGTTACTGAAAGCAGTGAAGAGTTTTTATGAGGATAGTGAGGCTCAGGTTAGTGTGTGTAGGAGGGAGGGGGACTATTTTCCAGTAAAAGTGGGCCTTAGACAAGGATGTGTGATGTCACCGTGGTTGTTCAATATATTTATAGATGGGGTTGTAAGAAAAGTGAATGCGAGGGTGTTGGCAAGAGGTGTGGGGTTAAAAGATAGAATCAAATACAAAGTGGGAGTTGTCACAGTTGCTTTTTGCTGATGACACTGTGCTTTTGGGAGATTCTGAAGAGAAGTTGCAGAGGTTGGTGGATGAATTTGGTAGGGTGTGTAAAAGAAGAAAATTGAAAGTGAATATAGGAAAGAGTAAGGTGATGAGGATAACAAAAAGATTAGGTGACGAAAGATTGGATATCAGATTGGAGGGAGAGAGTATGGAGGTGAATGTATTCAGATATTTGGGAGTGGACATGTCAGCAGATGGGTCTATGAAGGATGAGGTGAATCATAGAATTGATGAGGGGAAAAGGGTGAGTGGAGCACTTTGGAGTCTGTGGAGACAAAGAACTTTGTCCATGGAAGTAAAGAGGGGAATGTATGAGAGTATAGTTATACCAACACTCTTATATGGATGTGAAGCATGGGTGATGAATGTTGAAACGAGGAGAAGGCTGGAGGCAGTGGAGATGTCATGTCTGAGGCCAATGTGTGGTGTGAATATAATGCAGAGAATTCGGAGTTTGGAAATTAGGAGGAGGTGCGGGATTACCAAAACTATTATCCAGAGAGCTGAGGGGGGTTGTTGAGGTGGTTCGGACATGCAGAGAGAATGGAACGAGACAGAATAACTTCGAGTGTGTATAAATCTGTAGTGGAGGGAAGGTGGGGTAGGGGTCGGCCTAGGAAAGGTTGGAGGGAGGGGGTAAAGGTTTTGTGTGCAAGGGGCTTGGACTTCCAGCAAGCATGTGTGAGCGTATTTGATAGGAGTGAATGGAGACAAATGGCGTTTTTAATACTTGACATGCTGTTGGAGTGTGAGCAAAGTAACATTTATGAAGGGATTCAGGGAAACCGGCAGGCCGGACTTGATTCCTGGAGATGGGAAGTACAGTGTCTGCACTCTGAAGGAGGGGTGTTAATGTTGCAGTAGTGCAAAGCACCCCTCTGGCAAGACAGTGATGGAGTGAATGATGATAAAAGTTTTTCTTTTTTGGGCCACCCTGCCTTGGTGGGAATCTGCCGATGTGTTAAAAAAAAAAAATTGTGATTTAAATACTTCATTTTTTGTGCATATAATAAGTCATTTTCTCCCAGGCTCAGGAAGTTCATGCCAAGCTACGTCAGTGGCTTCGTGAAAATGTCAATGCTGAGGTTGCTGACTCGACCCGCATCATCTATGGAGGATCTGTGACCCCTGGAAATTGCCAAGATTTAGCCAAAAAGGGAGATATTGATGGGTTCCTGGTGGGTGGAGCATCACTTAAACCAGACTTTGTCCAGATAATAAATGCTCGTGGTTAATATTTCCAACACATAATATAATGGGATTTATTTTAAGAACAGAATATACAGCAAATATAATTTTTTGCCTTTTTCCGATAAAGGAATACCATTACAGTACATCGGTGTTGAGATGCCTCCAGGGGTACTGTATTGGCATTCTTAGTTTCAAAATGCTTAGAATCTTTGAGAGATAAAAACACATGCAAATGATTACTTTTTAATTGTAAAATCTATTTAAATTAAAATACTTAGATACAAGTAAAGATATCTTTCATTTATAATTCTTATAGGAAAATGAGTGTCCCCTGATTCAATTAGTGGGATAAGTGTCTTTTGCTAGCTGCTGTTTATCCATCTGTGATTTTTCTACTTTCCTGGATATTTGGCCTTGGTTCAGATAGTTTGTATAGTAATGGCTATAACAATGTAAAGTATCTTGTATCACAATCTTTGAGGACACTCGTTTTTTTTTTCCTTTGTTATTGTTTTAGGTAAGAACTTATTGACTGGTAATACATTATCTTGAAATTGGGCCAATATTAAGTGATATTGCTAACTGTGTTGTCAAAATGTTAACTTGTAATATATATTTAACTGTTTTGTTGATAGAAATAAAGTGCTATGAGGATTTTTTTTTTCTCTCCATATATACAAGTTCATACACAATCTTTCAGCAGTACAGCACCTGGGGATGGCAAGCAGTCAGGTTGGACCTAAGGAAGGGAAGGCCAAGTCTTAATTCCTTGGATCGAGAGCCCCCCCTCACTGGTGCCCAGGAACCTCTTGAGATTTGATTATTGGTGAAATACATTTACTCTGATATAGTTAGGTACCAACACATGTTAAAGGATGAGTTTCTCTTGGACAGCTAGGCTTTTGACAAGTAGCTTAAAAAAAAAAATTGTATAGTCTTGATAAGTTACCATACTGGTTGATGTGATCTGCAAAAAAATACTAGGGGAAAAAAAATGGTTTTACAGCTGTTAGTGACTAAAGTGTTCACTATCATGACAAAACATGAATTTGAATATCTTTACAAACTACTTTGTACAATTAAATGTGTTTATATAGAAGACAGTCATCAGACCACCTGAGGTGTGATACAATCACTGCAGTGTGGAGACCTCTTTAAGGGGTGGCTCCTTGTCGCGGTAAAGAGGCTATCGGTCTGAGGAATTGGACCTCTTGGTCTTCTTCCTCAGACCGAACCTAATTACCCCCCAATCCCCCCTCCCCTTTCCCATCTTCCCTTTCCTCATCCTCCCTTCCTTATTTCCTTCCCATTTTTACCCTGGGAGCTTCTCCACAGGCTTTCTAGTTCCTAGGTAGGGGGAAGGGAACCGTGGTCCAATCCCATTCCGTTGAGGTTCTCGGCGGTGGTGTAGTTTGCCGTGGAATCTGGATCGCCTGGGGATGTCCCGATCCCTCTCCGGTCTCCCGGGGGGTGGCCTTGGGTATCTTTCGGGCGACGAGTGTATCTCTGGAGGCCACCTTTCGGATTCCGGGGGTGGTGGCCAAAGGCGGTATGCTTTGTGGCGGATATCCGGCCGCCCTCTCTTGTCCGCCGAGGTGGCTCGGTGGATGTGAGGTTGCTATCCCGGATTGCTGGTTTACTGGCATGAATGGTAGGGTATGGCACGGGTTCCATGCAGCATCTGCACTACTTGCGGTGTTGAGGTCCTCTTGGGCGCAGAGGGGGATTTACGCCCCTTTCATTCCTCCTAGGAGCTATTCCTCCACGTTCCCCCCCTTTTTTTTATTTTTTTTTATTTTTATTTTTTTTTCTTAAACAAAAAGAAATAAGTAACCTAACCATGGATGCCCTAATCTGTGAACCTACCCCCGGGCCCCTTGATACCGCACCTAGTTCTGACCCTACCTCGTTAATGGACGACTTCGGACAACCCTAATACCCCTGTACCTCTTGCTGGTGCCGGTTCGTCACCTGCTTCAGGTACCAGGGACCCGACTGGCCCTTTCAATACGTCTGACCTTCGCTCTTCTCTGACCTTGATTCCGGCTTCTCCCTCGACGGTGCGGCAATTTTCGAATCGCTCACCCGTCTCCCATCGGACCACCCACGGTCCCACACCCAAACGACCAAGACCCACACATGATGATTCGACTCTTCCTTCTCGTTCATCTCAGAAACGACCAGCTCGTCATGCACTCCCCTTAAACTCTGTTTCAAACTACTCAATGGACAAAGTTTTTTACTCTGCGACCGACTTCTCCTAATACCTATCTTTCAGACCATAGTATTGGTAAGGCTCTGCTACGCCATGTTGGTAAAGACATCTCATTTCATGCTCTCAAGAGCGGCACTCGCATCATCACGGTCCAGAATGCTGGCCAAGCTTGCGATCTTTCTCTTCTTACAACCATTGATACTGCTCCTGTTACTATTGACAAGCACCATTCCCTCAATTCTTGTTGTGGTTCTGTCATTTTGCCCCACACCATTGTCCAACGGAATTTCCAGACATGTGGTGATGACATTTTAGAGCAGCTTGAGCTCCAAGAACTCCCTATCCTTAAAGTTGACACTTTTGTCCTCCCTGCCAACAAGCGAAGACGTTATCCTTGCAATATAGCTCGTTTAACATTTGACTGCCGTGAACTACCACCTTCGGTTTACATTGCAGGTCAACGTTTACAAGTTCGAAAGGTGACCCCTACACCGCAACAGTGTAGAAACTGCTGGCGTTTTGGTCATCCAGCGAAATATTGCAGGTCCATGGCCAAATGCCCAGTCTGTGGTGCTGACGACCATGCCAGTTCTTCTTGTACTCTACCTCCCTCTTGCCTTAACTGTCATGAGGCACATCCGTCGTATTCTCGCAGTTGTCAGGTTTACCTGAATGAGCGGGAAATCTGTTGTCTCAAAGAGGCGGAAGGCTTCTCATATGCTATGGCAGTCTCTCATCTACGCCTTCAAGGGAGACTTCCCCGCATTTCCTATTCTCGAATTGCTAAACGTCGCCCCGCTTCTGGGGTCCCAACTTCCACGGCTTCCTCTGTGGTCGCCTCATCCTCAATCACCCCTGTCTCGAATCCTTTTGATATTCTTGGCCCCGAGGTCCCTACTTCGGCTTCCCATACTGTCCACACTCCTTCCTCTACTCACTCGCACAATTCTGAGTCTACACGTCCTCGTTCTTCACCTAAACCTCAGCGCCCCCCTTCTTATAAGCCCGGCAAAAAATCCCTGCCAGGTTCTTCGCCTCCGACTAGTTCTGTAACGTGTGTGGAGGTTCTTCATCCTCATACACTACCTTCATCCCCTGTCCCCTCCCAAACCCCTACGACAGTTTCCTCTTCTATCTCCTCGTCCTCTACTTTAGTACAGTCTGTAGACTCCCCAATAGTTGCTCCCTCTTCTTCCATTTCTAATGTAGTCCCACATTCTGCATCTTTGACTTCCGAAACACTGGAAGCTATTGCAGAATATATTTCAGAGACTGGACCGATGATGGACACTACTCCACCTGAGGTCCCTCATCTCTCTTCTTCGTCTCAACCCCCCCTTCCTTCACAACGTCCTCCTCCTCCTCTGATTACAGGTCTTCTGCTACCTCCACACGTGGACTTTTCTAACCCTAGTCCATAGATTCCTCTCACTTCCACTTATATATTTCTCTCCATAAATCATGGCTTATTTGCAGTGGAATATCCGAGGCCTCAGGGGTAACCGGGGTGAGCTTCAGGTGTTGCTCTCTGTTTTCCCCTGTTGGGGTCTGTTTGCAAGAACCCAAATTACAATCCACTGTTATCAGGCCCTTTTCAGGCTATGATTTGTTATATTCATCGGATCCTTTTTCCGATGGAACCTTTAACGAAAGTGCTCTTCTTATACGCACTTGTGTTCCATACCGTCAGCTCTGTTCCTTCTTCCTTACATTACACCACAGCCCGTATCCACTTGAATAAGTGGTATACACTCTGTTCTTTATATCTCTCTCCTTCGCGGGCATTGTCTATCCCAGATGTTGATTTTCTGGTTTCTTCCTTAACGCCACCCCTTCTATTACTTGGCGATTTTAACGCACACCATTTTCTCTGGGGAGGGTCGCACTGTGACTCCCGTGGCATTCAGTTGGAGGCATTTCTTGCTTCTCTTCCCCTCCATGTTTTAAATACGGGTACTCCTACCCATTTTGATCCTCGAACTCATTCTTTCTCCTGTATCGATCTCTCCATCTGCTCTTCCTCAACAGTCCTTGACTTCACCTGGTCTGTCCTCCCGGACTTACATGACAGCGATCATTTCCCAATCATCCTTAAGTCCCCTTTGTTTTCTCCACCTCCTCATTGCCCACGCTGGCAATTTGACCGGGCGAAATGGGACCTTTACGCACATCTTGCTGCCTTTCATGAGGTTCCTACCTCGTCCTCCATTGATGAGGTTTTACATCTCTTTTCGTCCTCCATCTTCACAGCGGCTTCACATTCTATTCCCCAAACCTCGGGCAAGCATCCTCAGAAGTGCGTGCCTTGGTGGTCTCCTACTTGTGCTCGGGCAGTGCGTTTGAAACGCGCTGCATGGGGCAGGTATCGGTATAACAGAACCACAGAGAGACTCCTTGATTTTAAGCAGAAGAGAGCTATTGCTCGCTGTCATACGTGATGCTAAACGCACTTGCTGGCGAGATTACGTTTCTAGTGTCACTTTGGCTTCCTCAATGAGTGCAGTCTGGAAGAAAGTGCGGAAATTAAGTGGTAAATTCTCCCCCGACCCGGCTCCTGTTCTTCAGGTTGCTGGTGTCGATATAGCACACCCTCTTGCCGTTGCCACTGAAATTGGTAATCATCTGGTCCGCATTTCTCAGGGGCTCCATCTATGCCCCTCGTTCCTTTATTCTAAGTCTGCCAGCGAGTTAAAGCCCTTAGATTTTTCTTCTCCTATAATGTACCTTTTACCCTTCAAGAACTGGAGGCAACACTCTGTGCTTGCAGATCATCGGCAGCTGGGCCAGACGGCATACATATTCGTATGCTACAGCGTTTACATCAGTCTGCTCTTACTGTCCTCTTACGACTCTTTAATCTCATATGGTCGCAAGGAGTTCTGCCCCAGCTGTGGAAGTCTGCTATTTTTCTCCCTTTTCGAAAACCAGGTACTACAGGACGTGATTCTCCCCTACCGTCCCATCGCTCTTACCAGTGCAGTTTGCAAGGTGATGGAACGTCTAGTTAATAGACGTTTGATGTGGTATTTAGAGACGCACAATAGTCTCTCCCCTAGTCAATATGGCTTCCGTAAGGGCCATTCTGCCATTGACCCCTTGCTGCCCTTGGATACGTATATTCGTAACGCATTTGTGAATAACCATTCGGTTATCGCTATCTTTTTCGACCTTGAGAAGGCTTATGACACAACTTGGATATAATATCTTGGCCCAGGCCCACTCCTTAGGCCTCCGAGGCAACCTACCATTCTTTCTTAAGGCCTTCTTAACTGACAGACATTTCCGGGTCCGGGTTAGTAATGGACTCTCCCGAATTTGCCCAAGCTGAAGGTGTCCCCAGGGATGTGTTCTGAGCACAACACTTTTTCTGCTTGCTATAAATAATCTGGCATCTGTTCTCCCATCCAATATTTGGTCATCGCTCTATGTGGATGACTTTGCTATAGCTTGTGCAGGTGCTGTCACCTCATTGCAGTTTCCCTTCAGCATGCCATCAACCTGGTTTCTGATTGGGCCACCACTCACGGGTTTAAATTTTCTAGTGGCAAAACTCATCAAATTACGTTTACTAGACGTTCAGTGGTCTCTGATCATCCATTGTACCTATACGGCTCACGTATCCCAGAACGTGATAGTCAGGTTTCTCGGCCTCCTGTTCGACCGTCGATTGTCCTGGAAACTCTCACATTACCGCTCTGAAGGCAACTTGTCACAGCAGGCTGAACCTTCTTAAAACCCTCGCACATCTTTCATGGGGGCCGATCGTAGAACTCTCCTTCGCCTACATTCAGCCCTAATTTTGTCGACTCGATTATGGTGACCAGATATATTCGGCGGCCTCCCCTGCTACTCTTTCCATCCTTGATCCCATCCAACACCAGGGATTACGCTTATGCCTTGGTGCATTTCGTTCTTCCCCGGTTGAGAGCCTCTATGTAGAAGCGAACATTCCATCCTTATCCGATCGTCGTGATGCACATTGCATTCGCTATTTTGTTCGCTCTCATGACCTCCGCAATCCTTCCATGTATAGGATTGTTACAGATGTTAGTAGGCGCTCTTTATTTGTTCGTCGCCCCTGCTTACTTCGTCCCTTTTCTCTTCGTCTACATTCACTCCTGTCTTCCCTTCAGCTCCCACCTCTATATGTTCATGTGACATCTCTCTTTCCCCTGCCCCCTTGGGAAGTTCCTGCTGTCCGTGTCTGTTCTATTCCTCTACCTTGCGTGAAAGCCCAACTACCTACGGCGGCTTCTCGCTCTCTTTCTAGACCATTTCCGTTCTCATCCCATGCCATCGCAGTATACACCGATGGTTCAAAGTCATCTGACGGCGTCGTATTCGCAGCAGTGTTTCAGGACAGCGTCGTACGAGGGCATCTATTACCCTCGGCTAGCATATTTACGGCTGAATTGTATGCCATTCTTGTGGCACTTATCCGTATTGCATCTATGCCTGTGTCACCATTTGTGGTCGTTTCAGACTCCCTTAGTGCTTTACAGGCTATCCGTAAAATTGATACACCTCACCCCTAGTTCTTCGTATCCACCTTTGGTTCGCCGTATCTTTAGCAAGCATAAAGATATTGTCTTTTGTTGGAGTCCTGGTCATGTTGACGTACAGGGCAATGAACAGGCAGACACTGCTGCGTGGTCAGCAGTACATGATCTTCCAGTTTCATATAGAGGTGTTCCTTTCACGGACTATTTTGCGGTCATTGCTACCCACCTTCGCACCCGTTGGCAACAACGCTGGTCTGACCTGCTGAATAACAAACTTCATTCTATTAAACCGGTTATAGGTTTCTGGCCTTCTTGTCACCAATGTCGAGGTTGGGAGACTACACTCTCCCGTCTTCGCATCGGCCACACTCGTCTTACTCACGGGTATCTCATGGAGAGGCTCCCTGTCCCTCTCTGTGAGCATTGTCAGGTTCCAGTGTCTGTTCGACATATTCTGTTGGACTGCCCACTCTATCAACGAGCACGCAGAATTTACCTCTATTACAAATAAAGAAGCATTTGTAACAAACGACTGTTTGGGATACTAAGTAAAATCTCGTATTTCAGATTTTTATTATATTAAATATATATTATTAATATAAAAGCATATAATCTGAATAAAAACATAATCTAATAATCTGTGTAAAAACCTATTTACACAAAACCACAGTACAAGATAAAAGTCACAAGTAAAATCAAGTATTCGGTGTAGTGTCACACCTTGTCATGATACTTCTTTGTCTTATGGCACGCCTTCTCACGGGGTCCCATGACACCCGTTCTCTGTGTCACATGACACGCCCCCGGTGTCACCCGACACGCCTTCTCTTCTGTGTCACACGACACCCTTCTCTCTGTGCCCATAAGACACCTTCCTTGCATCATGAACCCATCTCTAATAAAACCTTTTCACTGCGTTATGACACACATCAAATACACGACTCAACCTGTGTCGTGCCACCGTCACAAACTCTGACTGACTACACCACTAAATACCTGACACCACAGTGTCACACAAGACACCACCTGTTACCAGTGTCACACAAGACACCACCTGTTACCAGTGTCACACAAGACACCACCTGTTACCAGTGTCACACAAGACACCACCTGTTACCAGTGTCACACAAGACACCACCTGTTACCAGTGTCACACAAGACACCACCTGTTACCAGTGTCACACAAGACACCACCTGTTACCAGTGTCACACAAGACACCACCTGTTACCAGTGTCACACAAGACACCACCTGTTACCAGTGTCACACAAGACACCACCTGTTACCAGTGTCACACAAGACACCACCTGTTACCAGTGTCACACAAGACACCACCTGTACCAGTGTCACACAAGACACCACCTGTTACCAGTGTACACAAGACACCACCTGTTACCAGTGTCACACAAGACACCACCTGTTACCAGTGTCACACAAGACACCACCTGTTACCAGTGTCACACAAGACACCACCTGTTACCAGTGTCACACAAGACACCACCTGTTACCAGTGTCACACAAGACACCACCTGTTACCAGTGTCACACACTTTCAGGTACATAAGTTCAGGTACAACAGTCCATTTTCAGGTACATAGTCTCAGGAACACAGTCGGTACGGTGAATAAGCCAGTAGATAGTCTAAGGCTGTCACCAGCACGAAGAGTCAATCTCCAGGTCTGTCTGTTGAACACTCCCAGGTGTATCAGGGAGCTAGTGAACTCTCCAGTGTTGTATAGGGGAGAGTCTCGCTGACACTCTCCAGCAGTGTATATGGGAGAGTCTCGTACACTCCTAGGTGTATCAGGGAGCTGGTGAACTCTCCAGTGTTGTATATGGGAGTCTCGTTAGCACTGTAGACCTGTCACCAGCACCACACTGCGAAAGTCTACAACTCTCAAGCAGGTCTGCCTGGCGAACTCCAGTAGTGTATCAGTAAGCTGGTGGACTCTCCAGTGTTGACTAGGGGAGAGTCTCGATGACACTGTCAGTCAAGCCGGCCCGGCAGTCAAATATCAGGTCTGATGACGTAACCCCTTGACTGCCGGCCGGTGAGGTAATTACCTAACTACCATTGTTAGATACGGGGCCGTAACACCCCCACCACAAAATGACCGACACACAAAGATTCAGGTACTACGTAATATATTTTATCCCAAACAGTCATTTCCCGGACAAACAATATGCTCCCGGACAGGCCCCCCATATTACAAATAAAGAAGCATTTGTAACAAACGACTGTTTGGGATACTAAGTAAAATCTCGTATTTCAGATTTTTATTATATTAAATATATATTAATATAAAAGCATATAATCTGAATAAAAACATAATCTAATAATCTGTGTAAAAACCTATTTACACAAAACCACAGTACAAGATAAAAGTCACAAGTAAAATCAAGTATTTGGTGTAGTGTCAAGTCGCTACCATCTTCTAGTGTCACGCAGGACACTACCACACCTTGTCATGATACTTCTTTGTCTTATGGCACGCCTTCTCACGGGGTCCCATGACACCCGTTCTCTGTGTCACATGACACGCCCCCGGTGTCACCCGACACGCCTTCTCTTCTGTGTCACACGACACCCTTCTCTCTGTGCCCATAAGACACCTTCCTTGCATCATGAACCCATCTCTAATAAAACCTTTTCACCGCATTATGACACACATCAAATACACGACTCAACCTGTGTCGTGCCACCGTCACAAACTCTGACTGACTACACCACTAAATACCTGACACCACAGTGTCACACAAGACACCACCTGTTACCAGTGTCACACAAGACACCACCTGTTACCAGTGTCACACAAGACACCACCTGTTACCAGTGTCACACAAGACACCACCTGTTACCAGTGTCACACAAGACACCACCTGTTACCAGTGTCACACAAGACACCACCTGTTACCAGTGTCACACAAGACACCACCTGTTACCAGTGTCACACAAGACACCACCTGTTACCAGTGTCACACAAGACACCACCTGTTACCAGTGTCACACAAGACACCACCTGTTACCAGTGTCACACAAGACACCACCTGTTACCAGTGTCACACACTTTCAGGTACATAAGTTCAGGTACAACAGTCCATTTTCAGGTACATAGTCTCAGGAACACAGTCGGTACAGTGAATAAGCCAGTAGATAGTCTAAGGCTGTCACCAGCACGAAGAGTCAATCTCCAGGTCTGTCTGTTGAACACTCCCAGGTGTATCAGGGAGCTAGTGAACTCTCCAGTGTTGTATAGGGGAGAGTCTCGCTGACACTCTCCAGCAGTGTATATGGGAGAGTCTCGTACACTCCCTAGGTGTATCAGGGAGCTGGTGAACTCTCCAGTGTTGTATATGGGAGTCTCGTTAGCACTGTAGACCTGTCACCAGCACCACACTGCGAAAGTCTACAACTCTCAAGCAGGTCTGCCTGGCGAACTCCAGTAGTGTATCAGTAAGCTGGTGGACTCTCCAGTGTTGCCGGCCCGGCAGTCAAATATCAGGTCTGATGACGTAACCCCTTGACTGCCGGCCGGTGAGGTAATTACCTAACTACCATTGTTAGATACGGGGCCGTAACAACCTCCAACGGCGTCTTCGCTCTGCGGCCCTTTCTTTACCTTCCCTTCTTGCAGATGGACCCTCCTTTAATCCTGACTCTCTCGTTGACTTTTTGACAGAAACTGACTTGCTACACAAACTCTGAAGATTATACCTCTAGCACCTCCCTCAGTCCCTTCTACCTTGATCTCTTGCTACCCTCTATCCCTGCACTATCCACCATCCAGCAGCACTCCATACCCTATCTATCATCCATCTCCCTCTTACAACCCATTCTCCCTGCATCCTGCAATAACCTGCAGCGCTGTATAACCCCTGTGGTTTAGCACTTCTATTTGATTATAATAATGCAGTGTAGAGACTACAAGTTCATACCATAACTGCAAACTGTATGTAGACTAACCCATTTTACTTGGAGCCAAGAGATGAACCCTTTTTTAGATTCCATACAGCCTCCCTCATTCTGTCCAGGTGGGCAGCAGGCACTAACACCTTGATTGATCAAGCCAGGCCTGGTCTGGAAAGCAACACCTCTTCAAGGGGGGGGTGCTCCTTGTAGTGGTGAAGAATATTTTGGTCAAGAGGAATTGGACCTTTTGGTCTTCCTCTGACCAAACCTAATTACCCCCTCCCTTTTGTCCTTTCTTGCTTTTGGCCTTTGGGATCTTTCCTTCTGAAATTCTGGCTCCAAGGGTGGGGAAAGGGTGTTATTGTCCATCCCATTACATCGAGGTCCTTGGTGGTGGTGTAGCTTGCCATGGAATCGAGATCATCTGGGGATGTCCTCCCAATCTCCCTTCAGAGTTCCGGGGGCGGCTTAATGTCCTTCGGGTGCCAGGTGTATCACTGGAGGCTGCCTGTCTGTTCTGGGAGCTGAAGGAGGTATGCCTTGTGGTGGGTTTCCAACCCCCCCCACTCTGTTGAACACCGAGGTGGCTCGGTGGATGCGAAGTTGCTATCCTGGATTGCCGGTTTACTGGCATGAAGGGTAGGGTATGGCATGGGTTCCAAGCCACATCTGCACCGTTGGGCCCTCTTGGATGCGAAGGGGATATGATCCTCTTCTCTCCTGACAGCTCTCCCCCCTTTTTTTTTTACCCTTTGAGGGTGAGAAGCTTGCTCTCAGGATTGGAGAATTTTCTTGTGAAATGATAATCTTTTTCTGAAGGTAATAAAATTTGATGGAAAACTTACAGAATTGCACTCTTGCGAAGTTAGTGGTCTCGGCGGTATGTATGCACTGGCAATTTCGCCCACTGAGCCCCACTTTTGGCCAATTCCATTGTTCCAGTTGACCAAAGTCGAAGCTATTTTGCTAGTATTCCTTCTATTGACTGAGTACAAGAAACTACCCAATAAAATGATCAGAAATCAGCAATTTGGCCAATTTCACACAAAATTAAAAAGTTGCCAATTTCAAAATAGGGTTTAGAATAAACAATGTAGACATTCCTGGCACTAAAACATTTCCTCTGTTCATTAATCAGTCTCAGGCCTCTCCTAGCGCTATATGACCCTTGTGGTTTAGTGCTTCTATTTGATTATAATAATAATCAGGCCTCTCCTATATTATGCCTGCTTTCCATAGTACAGTAGGACGTCATTTAGCACGATAGTTACGTTCCTGAAAAAGTCGTGTTAGATAATTTTGTCTTAAATAATTAACAGAACTTATGGGAAAAATAGGGTTACGTGTTTGAGAGTCCCCAAAAAGCCAAACAAGTTTTTTTAGACCAACATATCTTGCAAAAATTGAAGGCGAATATGTAATTTTAGTTCATTGTCATGATCTATTACTGCTTAAGACTACAAATGCAATAGAAATAATAGTATTTCTTACCTTAAATTGTGGGTAATGATGTTTGTGGATGGTAGTGAAGAGTGGATATGGATGGTGTGGCCCTACTGAGCTGAGGTGGATATGTAATTGTAGTGCATTGTCATGATCTATTACTGCTTAAGACTACAAATGCAATAGAAATAATAGTATTTCTTACCTTAAATTGTAGGTAATGATGTTTGTGGATGGTAGTGAAGAGTGGATATGGATGGTGTGGCCCTACTGGGCTGAGGTGGATGCTTGTTGGTTGTCGGTAGAAGTGGATGGTAGAGGTTCTGGTGCTGAAGTCGATGGTTGTATTGCAGTGTGCATAAATTCTGTAATGGATCTCTGGGCTTTTTTATTCTGCATTACATTATACAGCTGACGGTAAGGCATCATCAGCTGGTCTAGACCCCGTTTCAAAGCCCTGCTTCTAGCTTTGTCAGGGTCCTCTTCAGTGAAAAAGTCTGCTAGTTTAGCAGCAACATGGAACTGCTCACGTAACTGCTGCAATGTTAACTCTTTTTCTTCAGGTTCTTCTTCATCTTCTTCTGTTATCTCCCTCCCTTGCATCTGTGCATCGAACTCTGCCAACATTTCCTCTGGACTCCTGTCTTCATCATCATCATCTTCTAAGAGTTCATTCACATCATCTTCATTCATATCTTCAAAACCATCACCTGGTAATCTCCTTGCCAGCTGAACAATTTCCTGAACCTGACTCTCAAGCAAGGGAAAACCAGTGAAAGAATTAACTACAGAAGGCCATAACTTTCCCCAGCCTGCATTTAACCCTTAAACGGTCCACACGTATATTTACGTTAGCACTGCTACTGCCCCAAACGTAATTTTACGTTTTATTTTTCCTGCCTCCAAATTTGGCACGATTGGCCTGAGATGCCTTGTCAGCATAGAATGGGTCTTAACACTCGGTGTGCGCCATATTAAAAAAATCTGGGACCACTTAGTACCTTGTGGGAGCACCAGTTAATTTGAGAGCCAGCTAGAGCAAACACTGTGGCATACACTATAGATTCACTGATGTCATATCCTATTAACACTCCCCTTTGAAGTGGAAAGTGATGCCGGCAGGCTGGCAGGCCAGCTGGCTGCCTCCCTGCATGGGGACCTGGCTGGCAAACAGCTGGTTGGCTAGCAGCTGGCTGGTCAGCTGGATACCTGATTGGCTGTCTATCTCTGTCTGTCTGTCTGTATCTATCTGTCTCTGTCTCTATCTGTCTCTATCTCACAGGAACACATACGTAAATACAATTATACATAGTGTAAATTTCCTAGGATAACTAAAAAAAATCAAGACAAAGTATTATAATGTGCTTGTGATCTGCGTAATACCAGTTGGTTCTTGAGCTACTCTCTGATACAAACAGACAGGAGACGACACACAGGCAGACAGAAAGACAGACACACAGACAGACAGACAGACAGACAGGTTTGCATAACAAATAAAGGGAAGCAATGTAAGCTGTCAAATGTCATGATGGTAATTACTGGACTGATAAGAAGAGATAAGACTACGGCTCACCCTTCTCTGAAATGTCACCAGAGTCATTAGTGGAGATCAGATGAGATAAGGCAGCGACACAAATCTTTTATTATTATTATTGTTATTATTATTATTATTATGCACTTATTATTATTATTATTAGTATTATTATGCACTATTATTATTATTGTTATTATTATTATTATTATTCACTATTATTATTATTATTCACTATCATTATTATTATTATTATTTTTATGCACTATCATTATTATTATTATTTGAGTACAATTTCAGTACCTAATATTAGTGTCAGAACAAAGATTGGCTATGAAATCACAAGAACTACTGTAAATTGTGATTATGAGAACATAAAAATTATATAAAATAATAAAAAAAGTGAAAAAAAAAAAGGTATATCGGCAACGATTCTGCAAGTGGCAGGACTCCTGTTGCTGTCAGGTGAGCATCCAGTGCCAACTTCTCCGCCTCATATCTCGGTAACTACTGACCCAAATTCTTTTTTTTATCCTATAACACTTAAAAAAATGTGCTCTTTATTTCTCTATAAAAAAAATATTTTTTTTTTTTTTTTTAAATTCGGGGCACTGCGCGAGGTAACGTAAATATACGTTTGGACCGTTTAAGGAATAATGTTGATTGGGGCACTTCATTCCATGCACTTCTAGCATAGCTGATGGCATCTGCAATGTTAAATTTACTCCAGAAGCTTGGTACTGCCAGGTTGGAGTGAGAGTCCATTGATGCAACTAGTTTTTTTATAATTTTTTTTGTGTAGTTACACTTGAATGTCTGAATAACTCCCGGTCCAGTGGTTGTATCAGAGATGTTGTATTTGGAGGTAAAAATACAACTCTTATATGTGGTGTCACATCCAGCAAAGCTTGTGGATGAGTACGGGAATTATCAAGAATGAAGAGAGCCTTGAATGCAAGGTTCTTGGTGTGCAGGTAAAACTTGACTTCAGGAATAAAGTGATGCTTAAACCAGTCAATAAATATTTCCTCTGTCATCCATGCTGACTGGTTTGACTTCCAAATTACTGGTAAGGTGTTTTTATCCACACCTCTCAAAACACGAGGAGTCTTAGAGCGGTAAATAACCATGGGCTTACACTTGAAATCACCTGATGCATTACCGCAAAGGAGCAAGGTGAAGCGATCCTTTGCTGCCTTGAAGCCCGGTGCACTTTTCTCTTCCTGACTGATAAAAGTTCGTGTTGGCATTTTCTTCCAAAAAACACCTGTCTCGTCAGCATTAAAAACTTGCTGTGGCTCATAGCCACCCTCGGAAATAAGTTCCTGAAATTCAGCAGGGAAATTACTTGCTGCTGTATGATCAGCTGAAGCACTTTCACCAGAAAACTTAATATTATGTAACTTATTATGCAACTTAAAGTTCTTGAACCAGCCTGTGGTAAACATACACTCGTTTTCAGGCCTGCCTTCCTTATCACACACTGCTTTAAACAACTGTAAGGCCTTTTCCCTAATTAAGAGAAAACTAAGTGGTGCACCTTTCTTTGTTTTCTGTTCGATCCACTCAAGCAACAAGTTTTCAGTTTTATTTACTTGTTGCGACCTACGTGTCATTCTTTTCATGAGGTCACATTTTGGGTTATTCATTACACAAGCTCGTATATTTGCCTCATTCTTCCTAATCGTACGAACTGACTGACGCTTCATTAAGGCCATAGGCCCTCACTATATCCCTCACACGTGAGCCACTCTTAAGCTCAATTTTCTTTGAAATTCCTAGACTTGAACGCTTAAACTTTTTCTTGTCACTTGCTGGAACACTTGTATGCTTACTGGGTGCCATGATTTCTTTGTATATTTATCAAAATGCAATGAAAATCAAGAAATGAATGTAAATAAACACAGCGAGTTTCCCGATACTTATCGTCCTGCACGTGTACGAACCAAACTGAACGCTGGGAGGGATGCGTGGGTGGGTGAGGGTGGCGGGGGATGGCACAAGGACTCCCCCACTGACTCAATGGTTTAACCCACCGCGGGCGACCGCGCGCTAAAATTTTTTCCCCTCCTGCTGAACCGTGTAATATCATCTTTACGTCGTGTAAGATGATAATGTGTCGCAAAACTTAAATCGTGCAATACCGGTAACGTGCAACATAATCTCGTGCTAAATGACGTTCTACTGTATATCTGAAATATGAAGGGAGGCACTGGTCATAGAAACAGCAAATATCAAACTTAAGCTTAAGGAATCATACAGAAGACAAGAAACTCAGGAAGAACTGAAAACCATAAATGAAATTGAAAGAAACCCAAAATTTTTTGTATGCCAAATCTAAGGCAAAAAACAGTATCCAGTATTGGACCCCTTCTTAGACAAGATGGGACTTACACAGATGACAGCAAAGAAATGAGTGAGTTACTAAAGGCCCAGTATGACTGTGTTTAGTGAGCCGTTAACCAGAGTTGACAATCTAAATGAACTTATGACTCAAAATTTGGTAAATTAAAAAATCATTGATATTATCCTAACACATGACTTTGAAAAAGCAATAAATGACATGCCCATGCACTCTGCCCCAGGCCCAAGAACTGCAAGAAGCCAGTCACGTGCCTTTAGCATTGTATGGAGAGGGAGCATGGATGCAGGAGTCATCCCACAGTCACTAAAAACAACAGATATAGCCCCACTCCACAAAGGTGGCAGTAAAGGAATTGCAAAGAATTACAGACCAATAGAACTAACATCCCATGTCATAAAAATCTTTGAAAGGATTCTAAGAAACAAGATCACGACCCACTTAGATACCCATCAGTTACACAACCCAGGGTAACATGGGTTTAGAGCAGGCCACTCCTGCCTGTCCCAGCTACTGGGCCACTATGACAAGATCTTGGATGGTCTACTGGACAAACAAAATGCAGATGTAGTACATGTATACACAGACTTTGCAAAAGCCTTCAAGTACAACCATGGTGTAATAGCACACAAAATGTGTGATAAAGGAATAACGGGAAAGGCTGGTAGATGGATCTAACTTCCTGAGAAATAGAACACAGAGTAATAGTAAACAATAAAGACTGAGGTGGCTACAGTGAAAAGCTCCGACCAGAAGGCACAGTACTTGCCCCCATTCTGTTCCTCATGTCGTAGGTAAATTCTGCATGCTTACTGATAAATAGGACAGACCAACAGAATATGGCAAACTAAAATTGCAACCTGACAGTTCTCAGAGTGGAACTGGACACCTCTCCATGAGATACCCACGAGTGAGACGTGTATGCCCAATACGAAGACAGTAAAGTGTGGTAATTTATGAATTGACTCAGACCAACGTTGTTGCCAATGGTTGTGAAGGTGGCTAGAGATTACAGCAAAATAGTCTGAGAATGGAATACCTCTATATGAAACTGGAAGGCCATGGACTGCTGATCGCACAGCAGAGTCCGCTGTGCCCTGAACATCAACATGACCAGGTACCCAGCAGAAAACAATTTCTTTGTTTCTGCTAGAAATGCGGTGCAACCAAAATTAATACAAAGAACGTGGGGATGAGGCAAATTAAATTTTTTGATAGCTTGCAAAGCACTAAAGGAGTCGGAGCCTACCACAAATGTTGAGGCAGGCCTGAACACAATACATATAATTGCTATGAGAATTACAAACATACAGTTCAGCTGTTAAAATGGTGGCCTAGTCTAATAAATGACCGGAAACACTGCTGCAAGTCCGACGCCATCAGAGGATTTAGAACCATCAGTGTAAATTGCAATGATATGAGAATTAGACCGGAACTGGTTGAGAAAAAGGAAGCAAGAAGCAACTGCAGGCATTTGAGTTTTCATGCACAGCATGTACAATGTAAATTTTTAGTAAACTCAGTCTATTGAGACATGCCACCCACAGATGTAATGTGCAAATTTCACAATATATACTACAGTGGACCCCCGGATTTCGTCAATAATTCTTTCCAGAAGGCTATTCGAGTGCCGTTACCAAACAAATTTGTTCCCATAAGGACGAATGTAAATTAGATTAGTCCGTTTCAGACCCCCAAAAATACACTTACAAAAGCACTTACAAAAATACACTTACAAAACTGTTCGAGTTGGGAGCAGTACAAAATCCGGGGGTCCACTGTATATGGGGAAGCAGCACCTTGGGAATACGGAATGAGAAGCAATCAATCAAGTTTCAATCACAGAGTGGAGGGTAGCTCCAATTTCATGAATCAATAGACCTTCACCAGTGTCAAGGCACCTCTCTAAGAATGTGAATTTCACAGTACAGTGGACCCCCGGATTTTGTACAGGTCCCAACTTGAACAATTACAACTTGAACAATTACAACTTGAACACTTACACTTATTTTTGTAAGTGTATTTTTGGGGGTCTGAAACGGACTAATCTAATTTACATTCGTCCTTATGGGAACAAATTCGTTCGGTAATGGCACTCGAACAGCCTTCTGGAAAGAATTATTGACGAAATCCGGGGGTCCACTGTATTGGATAATCAAGAAAAATTCAGGAAATTTAACTTGCTGTTGGGACAGGAAAACTAAGTTATCAACTAAATTATACATAATGCTGCTCATCCTTCAAGGGGTAAGGATATCTTCATCCAATGAACTGTAACTTATTCCTTTCCTCAGAATGAGCCTGAATGCTTCCTGTTTCCCAGCTCCTACATCATCACCCTTACAGATTTAACGTCTCCCACCGATTACAAAAAAAAAAAAATGTAAAGATCTTTACACTTAAAGAATAGCTTAACACCAAGTAAAGAAAGTAATGTTGAAACACTACAAGACTACCAAGTCAATCTGCTGAAGAGGAGAGACTGGTAATCAAATAATCAAAGGTATGCAGAAACAATAGTGAATATGAATGTTGATATAATGAGGACAGTTGTTTCTGGATTATCTTTTTATTATTGTTCTGCACATACAGTTTTTTTTACCGTGACCATAAATTAGTACAGTACAGTATTAAAAGGTTAAAATTGCAAAGCAGTTATTTTTAAAAAACTTTATAGAATTATAGTAAAGTATAAAACTAAAATGGAATGTAAAGGATCAATAAATATGAAAAATCTTAGGTGGTAAAGTACATACAAATAGGATAACATGTCATTTTTGTACACTAAACCCACACTCAGGAGACAAACTTTTAATGACATTTCGGTCCAAATTGCACCATTAAGTCACTGAAACAAGAAGGGAAGGAGGCTAACATACAGGAGGGCCCCATGTTTTAGCATCCCTCTTTTCGGTGGCTTTCAGTGGAGAAACTGTTCGTTATGTTAGGTGTTTTTTCCGCTTTCTGCCACTTTTGTGCAATAGCTGTGTCAAGGAAGGGTGTGCGCGCCATATTTTAAGGTATGTATTGTACGTACTATATATTCATTTTACTTCTGTATTTTTTTTTTCAAGCCTAGCTGTATTGAGCACTTAATATACGTATGATAGTGTAAACATGTTATAAGGCATTTTATATATATTCGATTGTAAAAAAAATGCTATGTTACCAGAGATGGATTAAGATTTTGTAGGCCCCTGGGCCACAGGTACTGTGAGGCCCCCAGTGATATTTTTAAAAGGAAAAAAAATAATCACAACAGTCAACAGTTCATCATATATGTGACGTAATAACATACTACTATAATTAGAAACTTACAGCAGTAACTGTGAACGCTTTTCACTTAATGTCTGTGGGCCTTCCAGCTGGTGGAGACCCCTCGGCTTCTTCCCCTAAAATCCATCCCTTAATCCTGCCCTGTATGTTACACTTGCTGGCAATTTTTGCTTATTGGTGGGGGAATCAGGAACCTAACCACTGAAAAATGGGGCCCTCCTGTATATATGAAAGGGGGCAGGGAAATGAAATGGTAGAACAGAACGGAATAGTAGCAGTAGCATAGAAGTGATGTTAGCAGTAATACAGTCAACCCCCGGTGCTCGATGGCGTCGGAGGCCGTCCAAATCGGTGTTCAACGGGTTTTTTTTTACAAGAATTTTGGCTCGGTATTAGGCGGCCGCTCGGAGTTGGACGAGTTGGCTATCCGTCCCGGACGCGTGGACCGTGGCCCAGCTGGGCGCCCAGGCACTCAGTATGCTATTGTTTACAAGCGAGCGACCACTACCCATGCACCACCCACGCATTCATACCATATATATTGTCATTATTCCAGTGTTTTTAGTGCTTGCAACTGCTAAATAAGCCACCATGGGCCCCAAGAAAGCTCCTAGTGCCAAGCCTGTAGTAAAGAATGTCAGAAATACGGTAGAATTGAAGGAGATGATAGCAAAATATGAAAGTGGAGTGCGTGTCACTGAGCTGGCCAGGCTCTATGGCAAATCCCATTCAACCATCTCTTCCATTTTGGCCAAGAGAAAGGAAATCAAGGACGCTGTTGTTGTGAAAGGTGCAAGTATGGTCACAAAACAGAAATCTCAAGTGCTGGAACAAGTGGAAACTTTGTTGTTGGTGTGGATCAACGAGAAACAGTTAGCAGGAGATAGTGTTACGCAGGCAATAATATGTGAAAAAGCAAGGCAGTTGCATGATGATCTCGTCAAGAAAATGCCTGCAACGAGTGCTGAAGTGAACGAATTTAAAGCCAGCAAAGGCTGGTTTGACAGAGGCACTCCCAGGACATAAGCCTATGAAAGACAGGCTAACTCTCATGATGTGTGCCAATGCCAGTGGTGATTGCAAAGTGAAGCCTTTATTGGTGTATCATTCTGAAAATCCCCGAGTGTTTGGCAGATGCGGTATCACCAAGTCTAATTTGTGTGTTGATCTGGAAGTCTAACAAAAAGGCATGGGTCACTAGGGAAATTTTCCTTGATTGGTTCAAAAACGTGTTTGGCCCCAGTGTGAAATATCTCGAGGAAAATAATTTGCCACTTAAGTGCCTCCTGATAATGGACAATGCTCCTGGTCATCCTCGAGACTTGGCAGAGCAAATTGTGCAGGGCTGTGAGTTCATCAAAGTGAAGTTCTTGCCCCCTAATACCACTCCTCTCCTCCAGCCCATGGACCAGCAGGTCATTTGCAACTTTAAAAAACTCTACACCAAAGCAATGTTTCAAAAGTGCTTTGATGTGACCACAGACATGGATATGACCCTAAAAGAGTTTTGGAAAGATCATTTCCATATCCTGCATTGTGTAAAGCTTATAGGTAAGGCTTGGGAGGGAGTGACTACCAGGACTTTGAACTCTGCCTGGAGAAAATTGTGGCCAGACTGTGTCCTAGATTTTGAAGGTTTTGGGGCTGAGCCTCAGAACCCTGAGCCTGAGCCTGTTGTGCAAGAAATTGTGGAAGTGGGCAAGTCCATGGGGTTGGAGGTGAGTGGTGAGGATGTGGAACAGTTGGTGGAGGAGCACAATGAAGAGCTAACCACTGAAGATCTGCAAGAGCTTCAACAGCAACAACAGACCACAGTTCAGGAAAATGGTCCAGAGGGGAAGGAGGTGGAACCGAGATGGAAGAAGGTGCCTTCTTCAAAAATTAAGGAGATTTGTGCCCAATGGACTAATGTGCAAACATTTATGTATGATTATCACCCTAACCAAGATGTTGCAGGCCGTATATGTGACATGTTTAATGACAATGTCTTGTCACATTTTAGGGACATTTTAAAGAACCGCCAGATACAGAGCTCCCTGGACAGATTTTTGGTTAGAGGGGGGTCCAGTGACTCTCAAGCTGGTCCTAGTGGCATTAAAAGAAAAATGCCAGTAACCCCAGAAAAGAACTTGGTACCTGCAGTGTTAATGGAAGGGGATTCCCCTTCCAAACATTAGCATACTACTCCACCTTCTCCCCTCCTCCCGTCTTCCACACATCAACAACTCTTCAATAAATGTAAGTGACATGTTATTGTACTATTTATTTCTTAATTTTTTTATAAAATTGTGTATAATTTAATGTCAAAAAGTTCTAAAAAATATTTTATTTTAATACTTTTGGATGTCTGGAACGGATTAATTTTATTTCCATTATTTCTTATGGGGAAAATAGAATCAGAGTTCGACCAAACCAATGGTCGATGTATAGTGGTAATGGTAGAGGAGGAGGAGGAGGAGGAGGAGGAGGTGGTGGTCATAGTAGTGGTAGTAATATCATAACTAAGCACTAAACCCATAAGGAGGTGGTAGTACTGGTGGTGGTGGTGGTAAAAGTAGTGCTGGTAGTGGTGGTAAAAGTAGTGCTGGTAGTAGTAATGGTGGTAAGAGCAGTAGTGGTGGTAATAATATAATCATAACTAAGCATTAAACCCATAAGGATCATACAGTGCTGCAGGTGGTAGTAGTGGTGGTGGCCTTAATGGTGGTTGGTAGTGGTAGTAGTGGTGGTAGTAGTGGTGGTAGTAGTGGTGGTAGTAGTGGTGGTGGTAGTAGTGGTGGTGGTAGTAGTGGTGGAAAACCGGAGACAATAATGACAGTATAATATTAATGAGTGAAGAAACATTAGTATTTGTAGTAATAATGGAGGTACAGTGGAACCTCGGTTTTCGTCTTTAATCCGTTCCAGAGAGTCTGACGAAAAAGGAATTCGACGAAAACTGAAGCAGTATTTCCCATAAGAAATAATGTAAATTCAATTAATCCGTTCCATACACCCAAAAATATTAACAAAAAATACATTTTATAGAGAATAACTATAGTTTTACATACAGAAATCAATGAGAAATAATATAAAGCACTAATTTTAATGGATAAATGAACATTTAAATCAGTTTTACCTCTTTCTTAAAATCTATCGTGTTTCTCGCCTTCTTTATCAAAGGGCTGGCACTCGGGACTTTCTTTGGCCGCATGGTGGCTTATTTAGCAGTTGCACTCAATAAACAAGCACAAAAAACAATGGATTATTACAAAATGTTTCGTATGAACACCAGACTCGGAATGTGTGCGTGGCAGGCGGACACGTTCGGTACAGAGGACAAAAACCGAGGTGATGAACGAAAACTGGGACAATATTTTGACGAAAAAAAGTTGAAAACCGAATTCGACAAAAACTGGGGCAAACTAAAACTGAGGTTCCACTGTACAGTAAAGACTCAATAAAACAGAATAATAGGGGGGAGAGGGTGCCTAATTTACCAAAAATTCCATTATATTGGGCATTTTAATTAAGCGGAATTTTCAGTAAATTAATCGATTGACTACTGGACATACTAAGAATAAACTAGAGTACAATACAGTATTACAATAGAGTACAGACAAATGAGTATGACAGTACAGAACAGTAATTTTTCTTACCTTTTTTTTCTGGTTTTTGTTTGTTTTGGGAGACCATTCTCCTCACACACCTGGCCCACTGAATGCCAGCCTCTAGCTTCCTTATTAGTTTCTGCTTAACAGTTAAGGTTACACACTTCTTGGCACCATCACTTGCTTTAGAGGTCATTGTAAATAACACTGGTACTTTAATAAAATTATTTAACGCTTTCAGGGTCCAGACCCCTGATCTGAATCCTGTTCTCAAGGTCAAAAAATACCCCCTCCCCCCAAAAAAAAATCTTATGAAATGGTAGAGAATCGTTTTCTGAAAGTAATGACACCAAAAGCACAATTTGCTGGAAAATTACAGAATTACATTGACACAAGGTTAGTAGTCTCGGCACGATTCGTGAACTGGCGATTTTGCCCACTTTGCGTTCTGTTTTAGGCCAATTCCATTGTTCCAGCCAACTAAATTCTTAGCTATTTTGCTAGTATGCTTTCCATTCTATCAACTGAGCACAAAAAACTGCCCATTCAACTAAAGTGATCAGAATTTGGTAATTTGGCCAATTTCATACAAAATTAAAAAATGCCAATTTAAAAATAGTCCATAATAAACAATGTATACATTTCTGGCACTAAAACATTTCCTCTGTTCATTAGTCATGTCCCCAGCCCTCTTCTATATTACACTTACTTTCCATTTTGAATTCTTATTCACACAAATAGAAGATTTTCTCATATCTTGGATAATAAAATATAACTAGGAAAGCTTGTTCATGGTTTACAGCATTCCAATAATTGAATACATAATAAAAACCCATAAAACAGACTTGGAGTTGTAGGGAGGCTTTACCTGTCCTTTGGAATATCGACAAAAATCAAATACATATTTCCACTACTTTGAGTTCAATTTCAAACTACTTCCAGACCTGAATCCAATCAAAAGTAAAGTGGACCCTCGGTTTTCGTGTACAGTGGACCCCCGAGTATCGTAAAAACTTCATTCCAGAATCCTGCTCAAGTGCCATTACCAAACGAATTTACTCCCTTAAGAAATAATGTCACTTAGGTTAGTCTATTTCAGACCCCCAAAAATACACTTCCACAAGCACTTACAATATTATACTTACATAATTGTACGATTTCCGGGGTGTACATAACTCGGGGGTCCACTGTATATCTCCGTTTTCGCCGGTTTCAGTTTTTGCGCACTTTTTTTGTGGAAATATTACCTCCGTTTTTGCCAATTGGCTCCGTTTTCATCGATGTTATGGAACCTGTCCAGTGCCCATACAAAGCCCGCCTCCCACACACATTCTCAGGCAGTGTAGCATTGTTTCTGGTTGAGTGAACATTATCCTGCGAGTTCATACAAAACATGTATAAATATTTCTTATTTATAAAGTGTAAATATTTCTTATTTATAAATTAAAGTGTAAATATTTCTTATTTATAAATTATGTACATTGTTTCAGTGTGAATAGTGGTGGTGAATTCTGCTGCCTCCACCACCACTATATGTACGGCTTATGGTCAGTGGCCCTTATAAACCCAACAACAATAACACTATCACCAGTCCTCACATTCGTAATGACATATTTTATTCATTCTAGAGTATACGTATATCATGTTTCTATGTTATTAGTATTGTTTAGTATGTCATATTAGAAGAATTGTGATAGATAAATAAGCCGTAGAGCTGATATTAGTGTCAAAATGAAGCATTTTGTCCTGCCTCCAAACAAACTCGCCTCCCTCTCTCCTCTTCTCCGTCTTCCATACACCAACAAGTCGCCAATAAAGGTAAGTGTGATGTTAAATGTTCATTTATACATGTTATTAGTGCTTTATATTTATTTATCATTCTTTTCTGTATGTAAATCTATATTTAATCTCTAAAAAATTATTTTTTGTTAATACTCTTGGGTGTCTGAAACGAATTAATTGAATTTACATTATTTCTTATGGGGAAAATGGTTTCAGTTTTCGACGATTTCAGTTTTAGTCAATCCCTCTGGAACGGATTAAACACGAAAATGGAGGGTTGACTGTACCTTTATTGAAGACTCTTGTTGGTGTATGGAAGAAGGCGAGGAGGGAAGAGGGAGTTGAGGTTACTGTTTGGAAGGGGAATCCCTTTCCATAAGGACTTCAGGTATCAAGTCTCTATCCGGGGTTACTTCCCTTCTTTGTTTTTTACTGGCACTAGGACCAGCTTGAGAGTCACTGTACCCTCATCACACAAAAAACCTGTCCAGAAAGCTATGTTTCTGGCATCTCTAAGATTTGCCTAAAATGGGACAAGGCATTGTCATTGAACATGTTGCAGACACGGTTTGAAACAGTTTTGTTAGGGTGATAATTCTTCACAAAACTTTGCAACTCATTCCACTTTGCACACGTCCTTAATGAATGAAGAAGGCACACGTACGCCACTTTCATATTTTGCTACAAGTTCTTTCTTGAATTCTATCGTGTTTCTCACCTTCTTTACCAAAGGGCTGGCACTCTGAACTTTCTTTGGCCCTATGGTGGCTTATTTCACAGTCGAAATAAAAAAACAAGCACAAAAAAACAATGGATGAACGCGCCGGGTATTGCTAACTCAACAAGAGACAGAGGCAGACTGAGTCTGGTACGCGTCCCAGTCGAGTGGACACGTCTGATACGGACGATTTCCGAGCAGATGTACGAAACCCAGGGGAAAATTTCGCCAAAAAAAAGTGTTCAAAATCCAAATTGTGCGATTTCCGCACCGGACGAAAACCGGGGGTCTACTGTAATTGTATAAATAACATCAGCACATTCATGAGCTTATTAGACCCACCAGTTGGAGTGTATTGGACAAGTGATGTGATTTGTTTACTCTTGAATATTGGCAAAAATTGAACATTGCCGTTAATTTTGAGCTCAATATCAAGCTATTTTTAGTTTTGAAACCAAACAAAATCATCTCCATTTCTGTTATATATCTTCCATTCTATCAAATGAGACCAAGAAACCGAGAATGCAACCATAAAAACCATTTGAAAATACACCACAAAGTCACTGTCTTAAACCAAAAACATGGTTGCAGTTTTTTCTCATTATGCACTGCGTGCTGCAGGATTTTTTTTAATATGGTGCACATTAACTGCATAGACCCATTCTCTCATATCTACGCCCAAATTTACCACTTGCAGCTTATTTGAGTGTGCTGAGCTCAGGTGTAGTACTACAGCACAGTGACCTCAAGCCCATAATGCTACAGCATGGATAGCGAAGGGGTTAAACGGAGTCAGTCCATTTTATCGAATGCACGACTGGACTGGATACCCATTGGATTTGGTCTGCTTCATGGCTATTTTAGTCAGACACCCCATTATATGTACTTGTTGAGTCTGTCTGGCCAGATTTTTTGTCCACTTTAATCGATATTTGCTTTATGTGGGGTCCATTTTATCGGAACTTTACAATAGTCCAAAAGAATAGAGAAGCACTGGAGGAGAGCTACTGGCTCACTGGGGTAGGACATATCCCCATCTAGGCAGAAGACAGGAAAAGCAATGAAAATATAGGAAAGGTGAAGAGGTACAGAAAGGAGAGAAAACAAAAGGTCAAGTCAGGAGTGTTCTGAAGTTTAGAGATTTGGCACTAATGAGGAGGAGGCTATTTACAGAGACAAAGCCATGACTAAGATCCATATTAAGAATGTTATCTATATGATGCTTTTCTTATCATACTACTCCTGTCAAGAAGTGTTTTTTGTTTCTCTCTCTATGCCCTCTGCATCTGTGACCCTCAATTTATTGACCCAGAAATTTTCACTCTTTGCAGCTCTCACCTTGTTACCCTTCCAATCTCTCTTGCCTACTCACATCTAAACAGACCTTTATTCCCTCCCAAACACTATTCTACACAGGAAGGTCCCACGAATTCGGCACCCTCTTTTCAGTGTTACACATTTTCATTGGCCTTCAACTGAGCCACTGTTCATTATGTTCGGTGCTTTTACTGCTTTTCCGCCGTTTTCACACAACAGTTGCATAAAGGAAGGGCGACCAGTGCCACGTTTTAAGGTAATTATTGTATGCATTGTGTATATATTTTACTTTATCTTTTTTTTTATGCCTAGCTGTATTGAGCACTTAATTTCAGGTGCTTAGATGCATTTGATAGTGAAAAAAAAAAAAACTTTTTCCCCCTGCTGGCGATTTTCACTTATTACACGAGGGTCGGGAACCTTACAGCCATACAAACAGGGCCCTCCTGTATTTCCAGTCTCCTAAATCTTAACACCTTCAGTCCTTTAGATGCCAAACTTTTCACCAAATTACTACTATTCATAGAAATTAGCTCATACCTAAACTACTAATATTTCGTCAATAATACTACACACACTCATTATTTTCTCACAGTTTTCCTCCACTACTCTTACTATTAGTACCTTATTTCTACCTCTACCACTGTTGCATAACTACTACTTCTACCACTACTATACTATTGCTACCACCACCACTACTATACTATTGCTACCACCATCACTACTATTCCCTCCTCTCATTCTACCACTTACTTCCACCACTCCCTCTCATATATTCTGGCTTCCTTTCCTTCTCATTTCAGTGTGGCTTGTTAATCATCCAAGTTGGGCTGAAGCATCATCACAAGTTCCAGTCTCCTAAGTGTGGGTTATTAGTGTACTGTTCAAGCCACGGTATTGTGACTTTTTATTCTTTGTCATTATTATACGTATTCACAAAAAATTAACAAAACTTCAATGTATTTTTGCTTCACAGTGTGACCTTGAGTATATCTTCATGGGTATCCTTAAAATTAATAAGCTTAAAGGATTTAAAAAACTGTAAAAATACATTCTTATACACAATGAGAAGACACCCCCCACTCCTCCCCGAGATTCGGTATTCAGCATTGCTAACTGCTTATTAATGCTGCAAAAATATAAATTTGATTACCGTATTATATTATAAAATGGATGTTAGCACAAAATTGCACTTCTAACAAAATGTGTGTCCAAAAGTCCACATCATCTAATTTATTAATAAATGCATCAGATCATAGAACCAATTAACTATCCTAATACCTTTTATATTAAAACAATAGTATAATGACAACACACATACAAATGACAGTATATAAAAGGCATGTTAAAATAGAGAGATTACCTCTTATGTTATAGATGACTTACTGGAAGCTAACACATTATATTCTATTCTTTGAAGGAATGGAAATCTATTATGTACTTTATTTAAACTCTCTCTCTCTCTCTGTGGGATGTGTGTGTGCAAAACCACCCATCACGTTTTTAATATATCGCTATTACATTTTATTTCCCAAGTTGACAAAATGTGGGAGATGGTTGGATTTTTCATGTCACAAGGGTTTAAAAACAAAACAAAACAAAAAAAAGCTTCAAAATGTGGGAAATTCTGTTCCACTTCCATGGGAAAGTGGAATAGAATTCTTCCTCCCTAAGCCATGCATGTTGTAAGAGGCAATTAAAATGTCGAGAGCAAGGGCCTACCAACCCCCTCTGTATAAATTACTAAATTTAAAAGAAAAACTTTTCATTTTTCTTTTTAGGTTACCCTTCCTTCGTGGGATAAGACCAGTTCATGGATAATAATAATGTTAAGCGACAAACCCATGTGGGTTATTCAGCGCAAGATGATGTGGAGGCTTGATCCTACGTTTGATTAGCGCCAGACACACGCGCTTCCTATTTGTACTTGCCCAGATGTATTGGTATTGACAAAAATTTTTGGTATCGTCCCATCCTTAGTATTGTGCAGTAATCAAAGTGTTGGGGTTATTGGTTTATAGGCCACCAAAACTTATGCTGCCTGAGCCAACAACGACTTTTCCAGGGCCATAGAAATCTCTTAAACAGAAATCTCTTAAACAGTTAACAAATTGTGATTTTACATATACTGCTGAATTCAGGAACATAACCCACGAGGTATGTGACAGTCTACTCTATATATCTCATAGTTGAAATTAACCAAATGATTAGAAGAGTAACAGAATTACTTACATTATTTAGAAAAGGGTAAAGAGGATTGGATTTGGAAAAGACATATGACAGGGTAGATAGGGAAGCAATGTGGTAGATGTTGCAAATGTATGGAATAGGAGGTAGGTTACTGAAAGCAGTGAAGAGTTTTTACAAGGATAGTGAGACTCAGGTTAGAGTATTTAGAAGAGAGGGAGATTATTTCCCAGTAAAAGCAGGCCTTAGACAAGGATGTGTGATATCACACCATGGTGAATGCTTGGGTGTTGGCAAGAGGTGTGGATTAAAACAAAGAATCTAACACAAAGTGAGAGTTGTCACAGTTGCTCTTTGCTGATGACACTGAGCTTTTGGGAGATTCTGAAGAGAAGTTGCAGAGGTTGGTGGGTATGTTTTGGTAGGTTATGTAAAAGAAGAAAATTAAAAGTGAATATAGGAAAGAGTAAGGTGATGAGGATAACAAAAAAAATAGGTGATGAAAGATTGGATATCAGATTGGAAGGAGAGAGTATGGAGGAGGTGAATGTATTCAGATTTTTAGGAGTGGATGTGTCAGCAGATGAGTCTATGAAAGATGAGGTGAATCATAGAATTGATGAGGAGTCTGTGGAGACAAAGAACTTTGTTCATAGAAGCAAAGAGGGGAATGTATGAGATTATAACTATATACTAATGCTCTTTTATGGGTGTGAAACATGGGTGGTGAATGTTGCAACAAGGAGAAGGCTGGAGGCAGTGAAGATGTCATGTCTGAAAGCAATGTGTGGTGTGAATATAATGCAGAGAATTTGTGGTTTGGAAATTGGGAGGAGGTGCGGGATTACCAAAACTATTATCCAGAGGGCAGAGGAGGGGTTGTTGAGGTGGTTCGGACATGTAGAGAGGATGGAACAAAATAGAATGACTTCGAGAGTGTATAAATCTGTAGAGGAGGGATGGCGGGGTAGGGGTCGGCCTAGGAAAGGTTGGAGAGAAGGGGTAAAGGAGGTTTTGTGTGCGAGGGGCTTGGACTTCCAGAAAGCATGCGTGAGCATGTTAGATAGGAGCGAATGGAGACAAATGGTTTTTAGGACTTGACGTGCTGTTGGAGTGTGAGCAAGGTAACATTTATGAGGGGATTCAGGGAAACTGGCAGGCCAGACTTGAGTCCTGGAGATGGGAAGTACAGTGTCTACATTCTGAAGGAGGGGTGTTAATGTTGCAGTTTTATAACTGTAGTGTAAGCAAGACTATGGCAAGACAGTGATGGAGTGAATGATTAATAAAGTTTTTCTTTTTTGGGCCACCCTGCATTAGTGGGAGATGGCTGATGTGTTAATAAAAAAAAAATAATAAAAATAATTTAACTAAATTTTTCAATACTTTGCCTATTTCAAATGTTTTATAATTACTATGCTCTGCCACCTGACTTAGTGGTAACTTGTGTATCAAAGAGTTTTCTTAGAAAAAAGACTTGCATAGCCCCTGCCCCTACAATGGCTATACACTGGGCAAGGGACCAATACTGAATATACTGATTATTACTCGTCAGCAGCTGGAAGTCCCGAGACTCTTTCGCTCGGGACTGACTTTGGAAGAGCAGCATTTTGTGTATATATTGCTCAATCTCCTTAATTGATTTCTGAAAATTATGAAACAGAAACACATGTTTAACATATTTTAAGTGTGGATTTTCCATGAAATAAAGTCAAATATTCATTTGTTAGCCTTTAGCCAAATTATACTCACATACAGGAAATGACTTAAAAAAAAAAAAAAAAAAGCCAAAGAAGAATTGCTAATTGAACAAGTGTGACTTACTGTGAAAGATAAATGACTTATATCCATATCCTCCAGTTCTTTGTTAAACTTCTCCCAAAGGTCATACCTGTGGATATTAAGAGTACATTATTGTAAAACTATTACTGAAGAAAGGTGACTACAAGCCTAGATCTGTAGCTACAAACAGGTAATTACAATGCAGATGAGACCAACAAGAGCACAAACGATGCTATTATACACATGTTAGAGTTAATATACACCGCACTTGAGAAGAAAGAGGTCCCGCTGGGAATCTTCATAGACCTACGCAAAGCTTTTGATACAGTCGACCATGATTTACTGCTCACAAAATTAGCACACTATGGTATAAGGGGGCACCCACTCAACTACCTAAAGTCATACCTTAGCAACAGAAGCCAATACGTGTATACAAATGGAGCGAACTTTTTTTTTTTTTTTTTTCAACAAGTCGGCCGTCTCCCACCGAGGCAGGGTGACCCAAAAAGAAAGAAAATCCCCAAAAAGAAAATACTTTCATCATCATTCAACACTTTCACCACACTCATACATAATCACTGTCTTTGCAGAGGAGCTCAGATACGACAGCTGAGAATAGTCCCTCCCAGCTGTCACTATCTCAGACCCCTCCTTTAAAGTGCAGGCATTGTACTTCCCATTTCCAGGACTCAAGTCCAACTAAATCAATTAACTGGTTTCCCTGAATCCCTTCACAAAATGTTACCCTGCTCACACTCCAACAGATCGTCATGTCCCAAAACCATTCGTTTCCATTCACTCCTATCTAACACGCTCACACATGCTTGCTGGAAGTCCAAGCCCTCGCCCACAAAACCTCCTTTACCCTTCCCTCCAACCTTTTCTAGGACGACCCCTACCCCGCCTTCCTTCCCTACAGATTTATACGCTCTCCAAGTCATTCTACTTTGATCCATTCTCTCTAAATGACCAAACCACCTCAACAACCCCTCTTCAGCCCTCTGACAAATACTTTTAGTAACTCCACACCTTCTCCTAATTTCCACATTCCGAATTTTCTGCATAATATTTACACCACACATTGCCCTTAGACAGGACATCTCCACTGCCTCCAGCCTCCTCCTCGCTGCAGCATTTGCAACCCATGCTTCACACCCATATAAGAGTGTTGGTACCACTATACTTTCGTACATTCCCTTCTTTGCCTCCATGGATAACGTTTTTTGTCTCCACAGATACCTCAATGCACAACTCACCTTTTTTCCTTCATCAATTCTATGGTTAACCTCATCCTTCATAAACCCATCCGCTGACACGTCAACTCCCAAATATCTGAAAACATTTACTTCTTCCATAATCCCTCTCTCCAATGTGATATCCAATTTTTCTTTATTTAAATCGCTTGATGCCCTCATCACCTTACTCTTATCTATGTTCACTTTTAACTTTCTACCTTTACACTCTCCCAAACTCGTCCACTAACCTTTGCAACTTTTCTTTAGAATCTCCCATAAGCACAGTATCAGCAAAAAGTAACTGTGTCAACTCCCATTTTGCATTTAATTCTCCATAATTTAATCCCACCCCTCTCCCCAACACCCTAGCATTTACTTCTTTTACAACCCCATCTATAAATATATTAAACAACCATGGTGACATTACACATCCCTGTCTAAGACCTACTTTTACCGGGAAGTAATCTCCCTCTCTCCTACACACCCTAACCTGAGCCTCACTATCCTCATAAAAACTCTTTACAGCCTTCAGTAACTTACTACCTATTCCATACATTTGCAACATTTGCCACATTGCTCCCCTATCCACTCTATCATATGCCTTTTCTAAATCCATAAATGCAAAAAAACTTCTCTACCTTTATCTAAATACTGTTCACATATATGCTTCACTGTAAACACTTGATCTACACATCCCCTACCCACTCTAAAGCCTCCTTGCTCATCTGCAATCCTACTCTCTGTCTTACCTCTAATTCTTTCAATAATAACCCTGCCATACACTTTACAAACAAACAAACAAACAAACAAATTTTATTTCATTGCAGATTACATGGGTATCGGTAGTTACAATGTAAATTGAGTGCAAGGAGAGCCACTGACATGCCATGGCATTAGGGGCAGCTTATTCTAGTCCTTAAAAACTATGTACTTAAAATTAGAAAAATTTATTGAGTTTATTCTAGTTAA